>JAFFST010049808.1:4900-27589 GCA_022414735.1 Noturus placidus
GCCATGATGGTTTGGATTTTTTTTTCACCTTTAATAATAAACACCTTCATTTACAAATTGCATTTTGTGTTTACTTGTGTTGTCCTTGACTATTGTTTAAATTGGTTTGATGTTCCGAAACACTTAAGTGTGACAAACATGCAAAGGAACAAGAAATGAGGAAGGGGGCAAACACTTTTTCACACCACTGTAAACACTCGTATTCTTCATAATTTATTTGTTTTTGACTATCTTCTTATACCAGTTTTTTGTGTGATTATGTCTGCATTCGTCATTTAACCTTATGGAAAATACTGTTATATTCCATGAGTCACGTTCTTTTTTTTTCTTCTTCTTTTTCTTCTTCTTCTTCTTCTTCTTCTTATTATTATTATTATTATTATTATCATCATCATTATTATTATACTTTCTTTAAAGAGATGGTAGCTTACTCTTTTTTGGAGCTGATGACTTCTTTGGTCGTCGGGCTTCTTTGGCAGTCTGGGCCTGGGGAAAACGAGGAAGGGACGTGCTGCGTCCACTGACCCTGGAAGTTCTTTCTCTTACAGGAGAGATACTCTGCATACATGGCTCCTGCTCCTGCTGTCGATTCTGCTTACTGAGCACCAAGTCCAGCGTCTGAGTGGGAATTGTAAGAAATAAGAGTTTAACATCTCTCTCTTCAATGCACTCATACATGTGCATCTCAAAAAATGTTAATATCGTGGAAAAGTTCATTTTTTCCCAAACTTTAATTTAAAAAAGTGGAACTTTCTTATATTACAGATTCATTAAACATAAAGTGAAATGTTTAAAGCCTATTTTGTTGTTTTAATCTTAATCCTTAATCAAAAATACAGTAGCTCAAAAAAATTTCATTTTTTGAGATGCACCTGTATATCAATCAGACATCAAAAAGGTGGATTCAGGTGGAAAAAAATAACAATGCATAAAGTCTGTCATTACTTCTAACTTCTGCAGGATGTCCAGTGTGGTCTCTGGTACAGCTGAGCCTTGGATCGTATCCACCTTGGCAGAGCAGAGCGAAAGTTGGCGTATGAGCTGACCCAGCTCTTTACACTGGGCAGGTACTCTACTCTCAACAGGATCTGACAGCTGATGAATGAACGCCTGCATTGCTCGGACTGTCCCGCGATGAGCCGCTGCCAACCTGTTCACTGCACTGCACTGAAAAAGATAAAAAATAAAGCAAGTCAGTCCCAGGACAGTTCATTCTTATGCCATAAAACATCCTTAATGCCACCAATCACTTACCTTATTGGTAGGCCTTACACTCTGAGAACGCAGCTTGTCTAAATCCTCCTGAATTTCTTTCACCTAGATATATACATATACAGTAAATAATGAATACTATTGTATACAATAAATATTGCAATATAAGTCTACAGCAGCAGTGAAACATTTGACACACCCAAAGTGTTTTGTTTTTTTACGGTTTAATCACTAATAGTGCTGTAGATAAAAAAAACAAAAAGATGCAAATTGGCAATTAAATGAGGTCAAAATATTCAACAAGTCATTCAGTAAACAACAAATTCTTTGTATTTAAAGACTTATTAACTGACTTATAAAATAAATTAGTGCATTATTAAAGCAATGTGCACTTGGAGCCTAAAAATAATAAAAGCCTCATGTGTTTGAATGCCAAGAATTCAACAAATGCCAAGAATACAGCTGAAACAGAAATATATACAGCAGACTATATGTTAACTTGTGATATTTTGATTTATAATTTTACTGTCATGTAAAAATTATATATCAAAATATCACAAGTTAACATATACTCTATTGTTACTCCATTTTCTAAATTAATTTGAAAAATCTATTTTAATTCCAGAAGAGATGCAAATGCATCCTATTGCAAATCTCCCTCAAAAACGTTGTAACAATGCAAAAACTAAAGAGGGAAAGACATACATTTGGTTCTCAAACATACATTGAATGGGAAATGTTTAAAAAGAATACAAACATTCTTTCCACAAGAGCACTTTGAACATTAATTAAGCGCATATGAAAATATGTGTTGCATTGCGGATGTACTGACCTGCTGCTGTAAAACGTAGATAATCCGTGCAGAGCGAGCAGCCTGCTCCTGCTGGCGAATCTCGATCCTGCGCTTCTCGTCTGGCTCCACACTCTCCACTATTCGTCCTGCAGACGACAACACACTATCCATACAGACACTACACAATAAAAGTATTAAGAGATGTGACCAGCCTTACCCTTATTCACAAGCTGCTCTATTCTTTGGACGTAAGTCTCCAGCTCCTTCTGTAGTTTGCGGATCTCTCTGCTAAGCTGTGGCTCATTGCTGATGACCTTAATTCCAGGGTCTTTGCTTGGAGGAGACTGCCCTTGTTCAGCCTTAAAGGGTTGAAAGAGCTTCTGAGGAGTATATACAAGCACCTGTTTGAATGACTTTTTCTGAGTCTTTGGACTTCCTTCTTTTGTCCTCTGCCTAGTTTTAATGGAAAGCCCATTCTAGGTTTGAAAAAGAAACAACAATCATGGATTACTGTTCATTGCATGACTGTTATATGCCGACATCTTTATGTAATTATTTCACATTTAACAAGTTTCTGGTACCTGCTGATTGTCAGTTTTATTCTTTTCTGGACTTGGAGGCCTCGCACTTGTCTTGTCTGACAGACTATTTATGGATTCCTGTCGTTTTCTGCGCAAGTCTTTTTTGGCTAGTCTCACTGCAGCCTGTAGTTGATCCTCAGAGAAAACAGAAAGACGTAAGGAGCTGCTACAGCTCTCACCAGCATTTTGTCGCTCCCGATGAGCTACAAGCTTCTCAATCACAATAGGACTTGGAGAACCTACTCGAGTTGCTCGGTTCAGGACATTGGTCGGCAGGGAAAGATTAAACAAAAGCTGTGGGAAAGATGGCAGATAGAGAAAAGTTGTTCTTATTAAAAAGCAATCATTTATAAAGTAACGGAATGAGATTCTCTTGACTAAATTACTGAGTCATCTATAATGGACGTGTATGCAGTTTCACTCAGTAGTGATTTTACCCACTGCATTTTTTTTTATCAGGTATAACTTCAATATAGGTAGTACAGTATACTACCCTGATGCAACACCAAACAATAGATAGTACACATAAGCTGCACAAACAAAAGAGTGTGTACAAAATATACAATGTATACTCAGGACAATAAATACACAAGAAAGTGCATGCTAATTACATGAGACATTCATTCATTTTCAGGTTAATTCTGGTCAGGGTCTCAGTGGATCCAGGGCCAATCCTGGACACACCCTGGATGGGGACACCAGTCAATCAATGGGCACCATGCACACACATTCACACTTAGTCACACGTATGAGCAAGTTAGTGTAGCCAACCAAAGCCAAAAGTTGACTTGAAGATCAACGATTATCAATGACTTTTTTGTGATAGTTTGTGAGGAAGTTTTAGTGCTTAAGACAAACAAGGAACTCATTAACAACCATCACGAAACATTAAAACAGTCATCAATCATTCAGGTAAGAGAGGCATAATTGTTCTGAAATGAGCAACTATCATAAAAGGCAATATTTAAATATTTAATGATTCCGATCCTTAGGTATCATGTTTGCTCCATGCACAAGCACTGACAGCGAGACTGTTTAGTGCTGCAGCCCACATAAATATTGCCTTTTATGATAGTTGCTCATTTCAGAACAATTATGCCTCAGAGACAATGAAATGGTTAAAAAGCGGTATAGGCCTAGGCTACTATTTTTCCACAATGAGCTATAAAATAAGCTATAATAAAAATATATACTTTTTTACTTGATCTACTTCATAGCTGTCCTGATGAGAAGAGGAATCGACTTGAATGTGGGAAAGCAGAGAAGCTACTTTTCATAAAGAAGAACCTGCCACTTTTCGTAAAGAAGTAGGCATATGTCTAGGACAATTATTCATTTGCTGTATGTCCATCTACTCTTTTGCACTCTTGTCAATGCCCTTTTTTGCTGTATACTACAGTGTTCCATTCTTCAGAAGTCAGTTATAGGCCTAACATAGGATACTAACGGGGGGCTCAAAGATGAACACATCAAAATATTTTTATTTTACTCATTTATTTATTTAAAGTTATATTCTGCCTTGTTGGTAGCCAATGCCTGCTACAATGAAAGTAAATATTTTGAAATTGTAGTTTTTGTAATTGATTATTTTTCTTTAGAAACGCTAGACAGAATAGTAAAAAAAAAAAAGCACATTTTGACTATTTAGTAAATGCAATGGTGGGAAAAAATGCCAAAATAAATTAAACAAACGCGAAAAAAAACGTGTTCGGTATTCGAGTTTTTCCATTATATTCGGTTTCGGCCAAGAAGTTTCATTTCGGTGCATCAATAATAATAATAATAATAATAATAATAACAATAATAATAATAATAATAATAATAATAATAATAATAATAATAATAATAATACAACTGGGTAGAAAAACAGATGGGAGTAGTAAAAAGCGTCTAATTGTAGCATGAGAATAGTGTAAACAATAACTATATCAGTGTTACTAACCAGATCATATCTGATGGAGGGCTGACCTACAGTGCACAGTATCTGATGAACTACAGCCAGTGATTGACCTTATAAACTAGTCAGTGACCATGAGTGTGGGTATAAAGTATGTGTACCTGCATGCCTTGCTTCACACATAACTTACTTTATAGTCACTATTTAAACAGCAATAAGAGTTCACTTCCGGTTTACCTGCGTTTGGGGTCCAGGGATCCGGTCTAAACTGTCCTTTTTAACCCATGCTCCATTCTCCATGTAGTTATGCATGTCCCCAGCTGCTCTCACTGAGGCTCTCCACTGATAATCTGTGCTCATCAACACGGGAGTCACAAATCTGGCTCAATTTACAACGTTCGGTTGTCAAAAACACGACTAACTTGCTAGCTAACAAGCAAAGTAAAATAATCGATCATTTGCGACAATTATAAAATATTATATGATCGCCTTATTCTCCCGATTGATTGATCACTACGAGCAAAAACTATTTAGCTAGATAACACAATTAAACGTTAATGTAAACAAAGCTTCAGTTTAAAACGCCGCCATGACAACAAACATTGTTCTTCTTGGATTGAGTATAAGGCTAATGGTGAAGTGCGACACCGCCACTAGCGGTTACAAACTGTAAGTGCAGTATGGAGCTGTATGCAAATGTTGTTCAGCAGTTTAATATGGTCCCCTTTAAGCACTTAATGTAAAATACTGCAGTCTGTATATCCATATCTCTGAAATAAGGATTCATTTAAAAAAAACGACATTATTATAGCCTATTATATAGCTTATATCAGCATTGCACTTCCAGGTTTTGGGGTTCGATTCCCACTTCCACCCACGTGATATCAGAAATCAGAATCAGAAAAGGGTTTTATTGCCAATTACTGTTTTTAGCACATACAAGGAATTTGTTGTGGTGTAGTTGGTGCACGTCACAAGTTTCCTAGTTAAATTTTAAGTACAGGTCTAAACAATATAAGTAGTATACGCAATTATGGAGTTGTCAGTGATCCTGACCATTCATGCTCACTGACTTACCTGATCCATCCTGATGCCCTACCTCTGGATGGGGTTTTCATCAACTGGAGGCTACATTCTGCAACTGAGGATGACCACAAGTAACAAAGCCTGGAGATTGCTGAGGATGGTGTCGCTTGAAGTAACGTGGAAATGGTTTTGGGCATCAATTCCAC
Organism: Noturus placidus; assembly: GCA_022414735.1. Taxonomy (NCBI): domain Eukaryota; kingdom Metazoa; phylum Chordata; class Actinopteri; order Siluriformes; family Ictaluridae; genus Noturus; species Noturus placidus. The sequence goes on from JAFFST010049808.1 coordinate 10,616, forward strand.
ATGGACATTCTCACTGTGATGCCATGGCCTTAGGACTGCAATTATCACATACCATTTTGCACTTAGGTCTCCTTTAGTGAATAACCAAAATGAACTTTTGTTTTATTTTCACACTATCCATTGTTACCCTGATGAGGATGGGTTCCCTTCTGAGTCTGGTTCCTCTCAAGTTTCCTTCCTCAAATCATATACTGTCATTTCACTTTACAACCTTCTTCAGCACATTGTAATAATTTGTCTTATTTCCACATAGGTACATTGTATTTATTTAATATTCTACATTTTATTGTACTTCTGTTATTCTATGTTACTGATATGCTCTTGTGTTGCATCTGTGGGTGTGTTAATGTTTCATGTCAGCAGTTTAAATGAGCCTTGTCACAAATGTTACTATGTGCATATGAGCTGATATTCTGTGCAAATGATAAATAAACCTTGACTTGTTTAGATCACGTAAGGAATAAAATACAGCAGGATGTTCTGTAAACAGTAAACAGTGTTTGGTGATTATTTTCCAACACTCCTCAAATTGTTTTCTGACTTTTTTTGATACAGCCATTTGCCAATGTTTTTTTAATTAGTGAACAATGATTTTTATCAGTCAATAGTCACAATTAATGTTGGGAAAAAAGTTAGTTCCTGTAATCTGCTACCATTGGTGTGTGAGTGTGTGTGTGAATGGGTGAATGAGACACAGTGTAAAGCGCTTTGGATCCAAGTGCCTTGGATAAAAAAGCGCTATATAAGTGCGCCATTTACCATTTACCATTTTAATCACTTATATTATATAAACTGTAAACTGTCGTTCCCTCTCTTTCTCTGAGTTAATAAGACAAAAAGCTTAGCTTGTAGCCTGTTACCGAGAAACCCTCCTCCATCCTTACACTTTCTGGTGATGGAAAACTTAATGTTATCCTATCCCTTTAACGCTGACTGATACAGAGACTTCTTCTACAAAAGTTAAATTTCCTCACAGAGAATTTCACCATAATAGTAATGAGATGTGTTTTTTTTTGTTTGTTTGTTTTTTGTTAAATAATACACATTTAATATTTTTATTTGAAATTGAATTATTTGGAGATGCTCAGTGAAGAATTTATTAACACTACAGTTTTTTTCATGTGTCCAAGAAATGAAACCACCTGACTAACATATTGAACAGGTTCACAGGTTATTTTCTGAACCATTTTCTGGGATGAAGGTGGCTACATGGATGTCTCTTTGAAATTCTCCATAAAATGAAGACAGATTTCATGTTAGTACCTCACTATGATCCCTGTGTCATTCACTACGGAGATTAAATTATACTGCTTTATAATTAAGTAACCCCAATTTATGTAGCACGTAGCATGTCACTTAGGGCCTCTAAATGTTGAGAAACTGTCCAGTAGGCAGCTATCACTAAGAATAATAGACAACTTGAGGTACATGGATTAGAGTGAACTACTGAACGTTTATTGCTGTATCCTGCGAGTAGATTTTTTCTCCCTCTTTGCATGCGTGCACTAAAAATATGCAAGTAGTCTGAAGGTTGTTGTTTTTTTACTATTTGATGTTCTGTTTGTAGTAATTGTAGTAATTTTCCTAGCTGGAGCATTCTCCCCCACACCTACCAGGCTCTGTGTACAGTCTTTCTGGAAAGTGTATCATAGTCAGGGAAGGAAGAAACAGAAACAGTGAAAATAAATATGTCCTGACAACTTGCAGGGCAATTGAATTATTGACTGAGTGAAGAGGTGCAGTGTGTACACAGATTCTCCTGCTTGTCCGCTGGGCCAAGCAGTCCACCACCACCTCAAAACCCAAAGTGACAGATGCACTGAAAATAAGCGGCTGTGTAACAAAACAGGACAAAACTGTCAGTGATTATTTGGTAAAGACAGAGGTGACCTCCAGAAAGTGTCAGTTAAATATAAGAGCAACAGTAAGCCAGTCATATGCAGTTCTCGAACACAGTGCAGAAGTGGAAGCTTTTCCAAAACTCCCTTTTTTTTTTTAAATTCAATGCATTTAGAGCAGGAATGTCTATGCATTCTGCATTACTATGAAGTTTAAGTTATAAGCTAAATAGAAAATTCACATGAGATAAGCATTATTACATTTATTTATCAAATAAACTGTTTTACTGGCACTTGTTAAACCAGCAATTAACCATCAACTTAAAGTACAACATTTTAATGAATATGTTCAAATAATATTGAAAACACTTACTGTATTTATTGTTTGAAATTGCTTATGTTAGACCTTATAAACTAATGCTCATGCAAATACAGTACACCAGATAATAAATGTATCTGAGCAGGATAAATACCATTTCTTACAAGAATACTGAGAGACCACATTAAGGCTACAGTAAACATTGCCAGCCATTACAGACTACTTTTTCTTTTTTCTTTTTTAAATGTGTTCATAAACACATCTAAACCATTTCCTAAATATAACTGACTAAAAGTAGTTAATGCAGAGAGTAGTTCAGACTAGTATCGTAATTTAATCAGTGTTTGGTGTTTTAGACACTCCAGCGTGACTGGAAATTTAGACCTATTCATTAAACCCATATTCTACAGTATATAACTAGAATGAACTCAGGCGATATCGGAAGCATTAAAAAACTTCTTGTTTACTTTCTCTGTCAAGATCATGTCTGTGCACACCATTAGGCCTCTCTGTGAAGTAGTGACTAAACACCAATAAAACATAATTAATCATGAATAAAACCTGACATTAAGGTAATAAGATAATGAGGGGTGAGGCAAGTATCAGAACATAGAAATATGCATATATATATAAATGTACACCCTTACGCTAAATTCACAAAAATGTGCATTTATTTTCTTTTTATTACCAGCAATTTTCACCTTGTTCCATATTACAATTTTTGCAACAGAAATAGATTCTGAAGGTAATGTAGACTATTACTGTGGTGAATTTTAACATATGAAAATATGCATTAAATGTAGTACATACTGTATATACCCCTGGTGTAAGGGCTAGCACAGATGCCTCACAGCTCCAGTGTTGTTGGTTCTATCCTTGGGTTGGGTTATTGTCTGTGTGTAGTGTGTAGTTTCCTCTGCGTTTCCTCCCACTGCAAACATGCAGCTAGGATAAGCTATATTAGCTTGAGCTCTGAAAACGTATGTGTGCAGGCTCCAGATCCACTGTGACCCTGAAGCAGGATAAACAGGTTACTGAAGATGAATGACTGAATCGAATAATTAAAATGTGAACAGTTAATAAAACTGTGTTTTTGATAATTATATTCTGGAGTGGCAGCAGTGAGTAAAAAGAGAGGGGAAAGACAAAATGGGCATAATATTGAAAACAGATTGAAAACATCATGTGTAGGAGTGCAATAGAAGTAATGTGAACACACTCAAAATAATTAATATTCCTGCATCTATAACAGTTAAAAACTTTAAAAATGCCCAGGAACATATAAAAAAAAAAAAAAAACTAATCACATCTCCTCGTCAGCATTGAATTGGAGCAAACCATTACACGGTGCATGCTTATAGTATATAACCTGCAGTGAAATGGAAACTTGGCCTACTCCTCCTTGGACTGTGCATTTAAATAACTCAAACATGAGAAATGAATAAGAAATAACACAAAATATGAAAGAAGAAATAATTATAAAAATATAATTACAACTCAAAACCTTATTTGGATCATCATCAGTGTCACGATTATTGAATTATTATTTTTTTTTTTGCAACATTTCTACATTTAGCCTATTACATTGCCGGAGTTCTTTTTATGACAACCAGCACGAAGTACAATGATATGGTTATTAGCTAAACATATTATATATGTTTGAACCTGTATGAAAAGGTTCTTCTTACTAGGGCTGAGATACGGTAGGATGCAGGAGTCAGGAAAAACAAAATTAAGAGCAAATGCATAGATTTTATTATAGATAGATAGATAGATAGATAGATAGATAGACAGACATTTGGTTAAATAATCTTATTGCCAAGTTGAACAATATATTTTGAAGATATTGAATATAAAGCCATGTACAAATGTTTGCAGTGATTTTCAGTGAAAGTTCAAACGTCCACAAGACTGAATGCCACTTGAAATTCCGCAGAAAATGAATGCAGTGAAAGAAGTTTCGTGCGTGTTAAATGTTCCTCTTGGGTGCTGCTATTTCCCAGCAGGTGTTTGGTTTCTTGCACACTCCAGTCTATTAAGCTCTGCCACGTTAGTGGAGTTTGACGCCTCCGTAGTCCAGAAGAAAACGTAGTAAATCGCTAAGAAGAAGGCAGCGACGGAAACGCAGAGAAAGTAAGCGATGCCCATTGCAACCTTAACCCACACCTTGGTGCTGGACTTGGCCTGACTGATCCACTGCTCAGCCGGATAACTCGGTCTCCTGGACGCGTTCCCGCTTTGCCTTCCTGCTGCGCCTTTTTTGCCTCCCTTCATTGTGGGATAACCGATAAAAGTCCTTGTAGGATATCTTCTTCGAGAGCTTGGAAGTGTTGGTCTGGGACAGCGTGCTCACAAGTCTCTGCATTCGTTATGGGACAGTTCTGCTCAGCTCTTCACAGCGTCACTCGAGTGCGCGTCCTCGCAAGAGAAAAGCACGCGCATTCGAGCAATGCCTTCGGAATGTGGGCGGGGTTTAGAGGCGGGGCTTGTGGTTCCAACTCCGGTTTTAGGAACCAGAAATGATTGATGGGTTTTAAAGGAAAACTCAGCCTTGAAACACTTTAATTAATGAGCTGGTGAAATATTTGTGCTGTGTTGAGCAATTCATGTGCTAATTTGTTAGTTGGTGCTGTGTTTTCATTATTGCTCTGAGGAGTTGATGTCACAAGGTGACATTTTTAGCTCAGAACATCATTCAACCATCTCAGAAACCGCCCCCCCCCATGTCATATTAAAGAGAAATCTTCATAGAAGCTCCACAGAAGTAGTTGAGCAATTTTTTTTCAAATACAAAAGCAAATATAAGATGCTATTACACTGAATTATGGCAAAAACACTTTTCTTGGCTAATTAGTTATTTATGAGATGGCAAGTGAGTTCCTGTTTAAAGTGGAATAAGCAGGAAGGTTGTAGCTTTGGACTCTGATATGTTTGTGCTGAGTGTACAGATGGGGTGGCTGTGGCTCAGTTGGTAGAGCGGGTTGTCCACTAATCCACTAATCATGGGGTTGGTGGTTCGAATCCCGGCCCGGGTGATCCCATGCCGAAGTGTCCTTGGGCAAGACACTGAACCCTAAGTTAACCCCGATGGCAAGCTAGCACCTTGCATGGAAGCTCTGCTACCATTGGTGTATGAGTGTGCTCTCATTTGTAAGTCGCTTTGGATAAAAGCGTCTGCTAAATGAATAAATGTAAATGTAGCGGTAAGAGAACTGGACTGACTAAAGGTCTGCTGCACTAGTCTCTTTAGGTAGATAAATTCCCACTTGCACTACTATCAGCAGGTAGTCAAATGGCATTGTGGGTAATATAGGAACCCTTTAAACAAAGTGTCAACAGCAAAATATCAATGAAATAAATTTAAACTAAAAACACAGATCAAAATAAATCTTGGATATGATTGACTGCCACGTTAATTATGAAGATTGATATTCTAGTTGTTTAGGATGGATTTTTCCATTAATTTTGATTGCAGCTGGAGTTTATGTCAATAAAAACCATGTTTAAATACACTTCTCTGGGAGCATATTAATTTACAAAGCAGGGACAGTGGTTAAAAAAACCCACATAAATGTAGAGCAGGAGATTTAAAGCAAAGATATACATTTATTTAAAAAGAAACTACAACGTAAATAACAATGCATCATTTCCATGAAAAATGAAAAGGCAAAAGCATTAATCCATAATCTTAATGAAAAATAAATGGTTGAGATATAGTGTTTCACTCCAGGATGAATCTTACAAACACTTAAAATCATACAGCCACATGTGCATTGCTGAAACACCAACAGAGGCAAACCTAGATCTAATTATAAAGTAAACACTAGGAAAGTCCATTTGCAGATAGACAATACAATCACAAATTTCAAGATTTTTTCTTCTTCTTCTTTTTAAGCTGAGGGTTCTCAATGCCAACAGTGAAAGATGACACACGAAGCATTGGAATGTACACCATTTTTTTAAAACTTAAATATTACAATCCATATACGTCACTAAATTTGCAAAAAGATAGAAACCCATGCTTCTAAAAAGATCCTTAATGAGCCAAACTGCCTGCTTGAAAAATTGAAAAATGAAAAATTCCTAGAAAAAAAACGAGAGCATAAAAACAAACAAAACAAAGATAAAAACTAAAAATCCCAAACCAAGGTTGGTTCTATTGAGGTACAGATTCTATGTTGCCTCAAATGTTATTATTTTTCTAACAGATCCAAAGTCTTCTACAAAACCCCTTCTAACATCTTTGGTCATAATACATACATACAGTTTAGGTCACAAATGATAAACGTGAGCATATCTAGAACCTTATTTTGCAGGCAAATTACAATCTTAACCATGAATTAAAAAAAAAAAAAACAAAAACCTGAAAATCCAGATTTTTACAAATAGCTGATAATCCTAATGCCCCTCTCCATTTTGTTTGCATAGGTATCATACACAAACTAAAGCATGCATTTTATTGACTAACCCTTGAGGACTAAAGCGGCATGAAGCAAAAATAGCATTACCTCCAAACTATTTCTGATAGCAAATGTATCTTGTGACCTCACCTAATGTCATGTAAAACAGCTTCTATTCTTAAGGTAATGTTTTTTTTTTGGCCTCCTTGCATATAATGTGCTGCTTATCTTTACAGTGTTACATAAATGGTTTGCAGAAACTCGTAAATTCCAGTCCTAGATTTTGAAACACATGTAGCACTAGAATCATTTGTGACGAGAGAATAAAATCATACAAATTAGTTGTTTGGAGGTGGGGATAAGTAATCATAGGGCCTGCCATCCTCCATATGTTCAGGCAGTGGATATCTATCAGGCCTGGTGCTCTTCTCACTTCTTACCTTTTTTCCTCTCTCACAAGATCACTAGTGCTGCAGTTATTGCAGTTACTCTTTAGCCTGCAGACAGAAAACAAGAGCAAGTCATTATAGTGCTTTAAGACACTCACAATTCCCACTTCACACCTAAATGCATAGTTATTAAGTTAAGCTTTCTGTAAAATGTTAGATGTACTACGCTCATAAATTTTTGGAAAAGGTGCTCAGTTTTCCCGCTGGGGAAACACTTAAATATTATATGTAGTCCCTAACAAAAACCCTTTAGGACTACAAACCCTCAGTTACCAAATGCATCCTTAAAGATACATGTTTCATGAGTTTCTACAGTGCCCTCCGCTAATATTGGCACCCCTGGTAAATATGAGCAAAGAAGGCTGTGAAAAATAGTTTTTATTGTTTAACCTTTTGATCTTTTGTTAAAAAAAATATAATAATCCCAAAAATACTCTACTCTCATGGTTAAACAATTGCAAACATAGGTTTATCAAAAATAGATCTTTGTTAAATCAAGAACTATTGGTACCCCTATGAATTCATAAGAGAAAAATATATTTACATTGATATTTGACCCTTGGTCAACCATGACGTCCTGTTTCAAAGGGGTATAAATATGAGGTAACATACTACAAATTCCACTAGTCATTCATAACAATGGTTTTAAGACAAAGGAATATAAATAATGTGTGGCAAAAGGTTGTTGAGCTTCACAAAATGGGAAATGGCTACAAGAAAATAGCAGAAGCATTGAAAATGCCCATTTCCACAATCAGGGCAATATTAAGTTCCAGTCAACTGGAAATGTTATGAATGAACCTGCAATTGCACATGTGTCTATATTGTCAACACACTGTGAAGAGGATGGTTCGAATGGCCAAAAAAAGGATCACAGCAGGAGAGTTGCAGAAGTTGGTTGTGTCTTGGGGTCTGAAAGTCTCAAACCCCAATCCAAAGTCACCTACATCACCACAATTTGTTTAGAAGGGTTTAAAAGAAAAAGTCTCTACTCTCCTCCAAAAACGAATTCAAGCGTCTTCAGGTTGTCAGACACTACTGGAACCTCAAATGGAATCGGGTTCTATGGTCAGATGAAACCAAAATAGAGCTTTTTGGCAACAAACACCAGAGATGGGTAGCCTTTTCAAAAGGCAGCCATATGGAAAAGTACCTCATGTCCATGGTTAAATATGGTAGTGGATCTTTAATGGTTTTGTGCTGTTTTTCTGCTAGAGGACCTGGACATTTTGTTAGGATACATGGCATCTGCCTCTGCCAGAAAGCTTAAACTGGGCCATGGTTGGATCTTCCAGCAGGACAATGATCCAAAACAAACATCAAAATCAACACAAAAATGGTTTACTGACCACAAAATCAAGGTCCTGCCATGACCATCCCAGCCCCATGACTTGAAACCCATAGAAAACCTGTGGGGTGAACTGAAGAGTCCATTAGCATGGACCTCGAAATTTGAAGGATCTGGGGAGATTCTGTATGGAGGAATGATTTCAGATCCCTTGCCATGTATTCTCCAACCTCATCAGGCATTATAGGACAAGTCTCAGAGCTGTTATCTTGGCAAAAGGAGGTAGCACAAAGTATTAAAATGTTGCCAATAATTGTTGCACACCTATTTTTAACAAAGTATTTTTTTTAATAACCCTGAATTTTGTTTGCAATTGTTTGATATTCATGAGAGCAGATAACGTTTGTGAATTATTTTAACAAAAGATCAAACAATAAAGAAAATTTCCACAGCCTTCTTTGCTCATATTTACCAAGGGTGCCAATATTAGTGGAGGGAACTGTATGTTTTTAGGAACGCAATATATATTACAATAGAGTTTAGACTAAATGTTTTAAACAAATAAGTGTGCACTTTTGGTTCTAACCTCTAGAGGCTTATCTGCTTGAAGTGCAATAAATTATTTAAAAGATTTATTCCTTTATTTCAAAAGTGACTTGATAGCCAGTTATTCTCAGGATAAAGAACACCATCACTATGACTTAATAATTAGACCATTAAGTGGCTCCATCATGTAAAATGCATCAAAGACAATCAACGAGTTATTCTGTCTTCTCAAGATTTCCATTACCAGCCATCAGCCTAAGAATCAAACATCTCAATTTCCACATAAATGCTTTTTAGCAATAATTAGAGGTTTCCTGCAATTTCCTGCCCTCTTAAACAGGCTTAATGTGTGTTAGTAATTGGATCTGGGGGGAAATATAAGAATGTATTATACTGATCAGTATGTTGACACAATGCCAACAGTGTTCATGCCTATTGTTAGACGAAAAGGAGAAGGGTTTTGACCAGTGTCTTGCTTTAAATATACAACTACAAAACTTTTAGAATACAAAACTTTTAAGTTCTTTTAGACTTTTGCAGATGTAAATATGTCATTACACATTAAGTCTGATTTCATATAAATTTGAATGATGTTGACACATCCATCCATCCATCTTCAACCGCTTACTCCTTTTCAGGATCACGGGGGAACCTGGAGCCTATCCCAGGGAGCATCCCTGGACAGGGTGCCAGTCCATCGCAGGGCACAATCACATACACACTCACACACACATTCATACACTACGGACACTTTAGACACGCCAATCAGATCACTCAAATTAATTCCATGCTGAGCAAACCAATTAAATTACACTATATGATTAAGGTCACTGTATGATTGAGGTCATTTCAGGAGAGGATTGAAACTTTTATAAGAAAGTACATTCACCTTTATACACTGAAGGTCTAATTTCCTACACACAGATCAAGGACAATACTGTATTTTGTAAATGCATGTTCTCCATCAAGAACCTGTGAGAACTGAGGATAATACAAGTTTGGAAAATCGATCTTACCAAAGTCTTTCTATTGAGTAAAATCAATTAAAAGGAAACCGTAAACTGATAAAGGCACAATTAAAAGCAGTACAAAATTTATTTAGTATTTTTCTTCCATTTCTATCTCTACAAATTAAAAACTTTTAGAACATTAATTATAGGTATAAATATCCATTTATATTCAGGCTCACACTAGAGTATAAAAAAAAGTACTTAAAAAACCCCCCATCAAATTAAAATCTATGTTTTGTAGGTGGGCATAAAATACTGTTTTTGTTTCAGATACAATGTAAAGTGTACAATTATGCATTTTGTAAACATTTCTGTTGCAACATGTGTGCTCAGGGGCCATCTGGACTTTAATCCATGGATGTTCAACTGTTCGTGGATGTCTGGAATGAAATTTAATTGTCTAAAGTACATTCTGTCTGACAACCAAGAAGCTCTGGCGCAGCAAACAATTCAGCCATTGTTTATCCCATCATACGTTAATGGCACCATGAAATCAAATGAGATGCAACAGGATGGGAAATACAAGATCAAATCTCACTAAATTGGCATCTTTCAAATGACCTGACGTCACAGATCACTCAAGCAGATGAATAAATGTAATTTAAAATTGGAAAAAAAAGAAAAAGAAAAGAGTTGCTCAAGCAGACATGCATGATGCGTCCATATGCAATCCAAAGGAAAACAAAAGAGGTACAACGGACAAATAAAAAGGGGTCTGGAGAGCAGTGAGTGGAAATGTTAGTGGTGCTCTTGAGGTGACCGACAGCAAGTGTAAAGCTGTAGACAAGAACACAGAGTCTCAGAACAGTGGAGGACCGTCACAGGAGCAGAAGTGAGACATTCGCGTTTGTCATGAGAGAGACAAGCATAGCAGCAGATGCCATCTTACAAGACAGATGGACAGAGAGATAGAGAGGTGAGTGAAGGGACAGGTTGTGACAAAAGGGGCAAAAGAGTGAGACAGGGCAGGGCGCTGGTGTGTGCTCAGATGTCGGCTGAAGTATGGGAGTTCTTGCGGAAAGCCACTGTTTTAAAGTCTGTAATTAGAATGGCACCTGAGCATGGCTGATCTGTGGACTCAACTGGAGTTGCACTTTCACTTCCAGATTGCTTCAAATCCAGCTCTACAGCAGGGACTGCACTCTCTTCTGATGAAATAGATTACACACTCTTAGTAAAAAATAAACCATATGACTTTCTGCCATATAATGAGAATAACGTTACCGTATATTTACCCTTCTGTGTGGTTGAATCCTCTGCAGGCTCTGTGGGGTTACTGCTGCTAGAAGGGGAATCAGCATGGTGTGATGTTGATTCTTCATGGACAGCAGGAGCACTTGACTCTTCTACTAAAATAAAAATAATTTAAATGTTTTATACACTTCATATGAGTGTCTATTCATTTTTCAAAAACATCCCTTACAATGTTTCACATCAAAAGAATAATAGCATTATAAGTTTAAAAAAAGCCAAACCTCATCCTCTGTTGAAAATATATATTAACAAATGTTTATATTTCATTTCAAGTTTTCATTTTGTAGTCACCTACTATACCATTTTTGAAGATACCATAAAGTAACATCTTATTTGCAGCAAACTTAGACAAGCCCCTCTACCTCAGTTAACTAAAATGCATTTTCCTTTTTCTTGCACTTTCCCTTTCTATTTTCATCTTTCCTAGGATCCTGAATAACTAACTGTAGCTGGCTGAATGCTTCCTTTTTCACAACACCTGCATCAATTACATGCATATGAGGGTAAATTGCAACATCACATACATACATTATATATGTACACACATACACTATCAGTAAAAAGTTTAGACACACTCATTCTTTATTTATTTTTTTCCACATTTCAGAATAATAATAAAACCATCAAAATGCTGGAATAACGCAAATGGAACATCACTAGCATCTTCAAAGTAGATGCCCGTTTGCCTAGAATTTCCAGAAATGTATTATTGGCATTTTCTCAAACAATTTCTTGAGGAATCCCCCCGGAGATGCTTTTTAAACAGTATTAAAGGAGTTCCCACCTATGCTCGACACTTATTGGCTGATTTTCGGAATATTTCGCTCCAAGTCATCCATTTAAGAAAAAATTAAAATATATAAATAAAATGTTAGTTTTCTAATGAAATAAATTATGTTGGCACAATTATGTCTCCACACATTTTACTGGTAGTGTATACACACAAAGATGGATAGATATTCCATAAAAACAAATAGACAAGAGAAAAGGCATATAAGCCTGCCTACACTTTTATCCTAATCAACAAATGCAGATTTTTTTTTAATAAATATGCAAATTGGAAATGCCCCAAGCTCCCTGAAATTTGCTCTAGTAAGGCCTGATTGCCCCACAAATTCTGTGGGGCAATAACACTGGCCTGTCACATATTCAATATTAACTCAGAAGTTCCAATGAGATCTTTCTTGAAATTGAGAAGTCTGAGAATGAGAAGTTTAAGGTAACATTAAGAATGTGTCGGGACGCTAACCATGGCTATGTTCTGCTAACACACAAAATGCAGTGATGTGTTCCTACCAGGCAGTGTGTCATTCTGTTTGTCGGACTGCTTGGGTGGGTCTGTTGCATCATTACGGTGCTCGTCCTCCTCTTCCTCTCGGCTCTTGTTCTGAGCTGGACTGCATTCATTACTGTTGGGCTTCAAGGGACTCTCACCTAAGCTGCTTTTAGGGGATTGCATCTCCATCTCTTCTCCCCAGTCTGATACAGGCTGGTGGCCCTCAGGAGGGGAAAAGGGGCTCAGAGGCTTTGTGCCTTCTGGGGTAGCGAGAGACTCTTGAGGGGATGACGGGATGTGCACTTTGGGTCTGGGTGTCCTCTGTTCCTTAGGAGTGGGACTAGATGGAGCAGGGGAGCTATGGCTCTTCTCCTTGGGTTTGCAATCTTTCATAGAACCTTCTTTATCCTCAGACTCTTCCACTGCCTCATCTTCATCTACATCACTGGCATCCACCCACTCATCATCTTCATCTTCATCAACCGATTTCTCTTTAGCAACAGCAATCTGCTTCTAGCCAGGATATGTAACAGGAAATGCACAGTCATTAATTTAACTTTCCACTATCACCTATATCTTATGGATTAACAAAACAACCTTTGGAAGCAGGAAAAACTCACCTTTTCTAATGGAGCTTTGGGCTCATCCTTTTCCTTTGTCTTTTCTTTTTCCTGTTCCTCCTTTTTCCCTTTTTCTTCGTCTTTCTCTGCTTCCCACCGGTTATCATGCATACTTGAGAAGAAATGGAAAAAAAAGAAATAGGAATTTCACCAATACATTTAGTCCACTCTACATTAAATGTGTTTCACATTGTAGAAATAAAGCTTTAAACAGAGATTATGGCTGGGAAAATCTCCAACAAATGTACACCAATAGCGATTTATGGATACACAATTGACATTTGGATACACAAAGATTCATGTCTAAGGTTGTATTTGACTAATAATTGCTATAAAAGTAGCACTTGATTCAGTTCACATGACAGTCTTTCTGGACATTATCTGCCTGTGGGTGAATCCCAAATGGCTCACAATTTAAAACTATAGTGCACTACCATTATTTCAATGCGTACAGTGTGTGGGTCACTTATATAGGGACAATGAAGCTAAAGACAAAGCTTTAGAAGAGTAAATAAATACAGTGGTACCTCGACATACGAGTGCCCCAACATACGAGTTTTTCGAGATACGAGCCGGCGAGCGAGTGATTTTTTGCTTTGAGTTACGAGCGAAATTCGAGATACGAGTTCTGTTTAGCAGGTCGGCCGGTAATAACACACCGAGTGTCGCGGCTTTTACACACTTAGCGGTGATAACACACAGAGTGTCGCGGCTTTTAGACACTTAGCGGTCATTTTGGGGGTTGGAACGGATTAATGGTAGTTCAATTGTTTTGTATGGGGAAATTTGCTTCGAGATACGAGTAATTCAAGATACGAGCAAGGTTGCGGAACGAATGAAACTCATGTCGAGGTACCACTGTAATCAAAATACCAACATAAACAAATACTCAAGTATTCAAATTCAGTTAGCTCTAGATACTTGCTCCTAAAGGAACAAAGAACATTCAGAGCATTTCTTTTTTCTTCTCAAAACTGCAGTTGTCAGACTCTTTGTACTTTAGTTACAATATGCAACAGAAATGACAATGTAGTGTCACAGCTACCTGCACTGCACTACCTACTGGAAACCCTTTATAAACTTTACAGTAGGGATCGGGTATGGCTCCTGTTTGGCTGCAGTGGAAGCCTGAAGCAACAGTGGCCCATTGTGGATAAAACCAGAGTCCTTGTATACTGTATGTACCAATGATTTATGACCATTATGATGGGTCATTTACCCCCGCCCCAATTAAAGAAGGAATTACAGCTCACAGTTCAGCTGGTCCAATTAACAGTAAGTGAACACTCATCAGTGAAGAGAAGAATGTTTCTACCTGTAACTCTTGCCATGACCTTGACCTTTCACTCTTCCTCTACCTCCACGGCCCGCCTCTCCGAGTTTGCCCTGTCCTAAGAAATCTCCAAATGTGGGTGCCTTTTTTTTTCTGCTATCGTCTGCAAGAAAAGAGAGAGTTAAATAAATATCCGAAGGAAGAAAGGATGTAGTAGAAGATCCTGAAAGCAATTAAACAGCAAACAAGCAGAGAAGAGTACAAACTAGGTCACAGTAACAGATTGCCCATCCAGTCACCATGATCATTTATTCCCCACATTTATCACTGTTCAATGTGGATGAGGGCAAAAAATGAAAAATCAAACAAACATGCAAATGTGGTCTTGACAAGACGTGCGGCTAATAAGGGACATAATAAAGCAGGTAATATGGTGAAGGATGCAATCTGCCTTACTTTTTAAACAAACAGACACTTGATAAACGTAGCTATTTCCAAAAGTCCTATATGATAATAAACGAGCTAAACTAATGTGAATGGGGTAGAAGAGACACACGCTATAACACGGACATGTCCCATGCCAAAAGCTGACCTGAAGCCCCTCTGCGTTGCTGTGTACGGGCATTACGCCCTCTATCTGCTGAAAAAACACATCACAGAACATCATCAAACAGCTCCAAGCATGGGGGGCAAAGGATTGTGTAAGTCAGGGTGTCCAATCGTATCTGGAAAGGGCTGATGTGGGGTGCAGGTTTTTATTCCAACCAAGCAGAAGCCACACTCAAGTCTGCTGAAAGCCAAGCTCAACTGATTAAATAGGTGGAATCAGGTCTGGCTCCTGCTTGATTGGAATCAACACCTGCACCCACACCAGACCTTTGCGGATAAGATTGGATACCCCTGGTCTAAGTAACTCGAAAATATTCAAGCGGCTTACTTTTTCTTTTTAAACCATTTTGACAGTTTGCCTAGCACTCTAAATGTTAGCAGAGCGTGTTTGGGTCTGTGTGAAAGAAAGCGAGAGACTTGCCTCTCCTGCTGCTCGGTTCTGGCATGCCCTTTCCACCCACAGCTGGGTCCTCGGTGAACCTGTGAAGGCACTGCAGGGTCACTCATTTTGCCATTCTCTCCCTGTCAGTACGCATTACTGCTTCATATCCATCCAACACTCCCTCAGTATAAAAACGTCTTTCTATTGCACTCGTTTAGAAATGTATATAGCAAGGTGCGTGTTAAAATGAAAATGATTATTTGCATTTGTCAACATATCCATGTAAATTAACCCTATAATGAAACAACTATAAATATACAGCTGTGTGTTTTCATAAACAGCTGGATATTTTAGACACTTACATTGTATCTGTTTTCTGGGCATCCCACTCTCGTGTCCACTGACCAGTGGCGTTACGATGACGAGCCAGTCTCTCCTCATCGATCTGCGCACGCTCCTTTTTCCAGCGTAGATACTCAGCCCTTTCTCTGCCCGTCATCGACAAAGTCATATCCATTGATCCTCTCCCTCCAGGTCTCCGATTCTTTTAGAAAGATAAAGGGAAGGTGAGAAAGAAGCAGCGTGAAAGAGAATCACACTACGACAGAAGTGACACAGTGCGTGTCTGTGATTTATTTAATGTCGTTCTGAGGAATTCCAGAAAACCAAAGTTATCAATTTGTGCTGTAAATGTAATGAATTCCTAACCATCCACTCTTTCTCTCCATCAGTTCCAGTCTTAACATTTTCAAAATCCAGTCCACCCCAGTTGCGGACGTGTCTGCGGCTCCCCTCTTTGCGATCCATCTCAGGAATAGGTCCACTGCGCCGTGGATCATCCAGAAAGTTCCGGGTGGGATACTTTTCACCTTCAGTCTTAACGAACAGTTGCAAACATTAAACAACAACAACGAATGCCCATGTCAATGTTCCATCTAAATGTAGAATAGGAGATATAGAGGCTTTGAGCTACACACCCTTTGACCTCTCTCATACTCCGCAATCTTCTCCATCTCCTCATTCATCTTCTCAATGTTCTGACGTCTCTTCTCTTCCCGCTCCTGAGCAAAGGCAAATGCATTCAGTTACACAGCTGACATTTTTACAGTAAGACTAGTGTATAGTTTTTGATACATCACGAATCATGTGTTCTGAATAGGGGTTTAAAACATGACAGAAATTCACCTTTGATTTTCTGTCTGTCCCAGAGCCACCCTGCTCCATGCTTCCTCTTGCTCCTCTTCCTCCCCGTCGTCCTCGGGAGCGTTCATTGAGAGAAGGGCCCTCTCCTCCTCCTCCTACTTCCTCTTCCCGTGGTTCTCTTCTCTCGGAGCGATGACCACCTCCACGCTGCCCACCTCTGCTCAGCCGCCCAGATCCTGTCCTATGTGGGGTCCCGCTAGCGAACCCCTCTTCTGTTTCACGATCACCATGGTGTGGTGCTGACTGCCTATCATTTAACCCCCAACTTTCCTGTAAGCGTGAGTAGAGAACAGAGTCAGACCCAATCAGCTTAGAATTCACTCTTATAGAGCCGCAAGTTCACCTTCTCTTACATGCAAATCTACTCTGTCCTACTTTCACCTCATACAAATATACAGTCTTTACTGGAAATCCTGTCTGAAGATTTACAGTTCCATGACAAACATGGGGCAGATATATCTGCTTTCAGTTTCAGCATTATTTATTAAAAAAAAAAAAAATTATATA
>JAFFST010049808.1:40722-60996 GCA_022414735.1 Noturus placidus
CCCCCCCCCCCCTACAGTGTTCCATGTCTGCTGATATTATGTTTTGGGGGATTAAATCAAAACATGGAAAATGGAGTTGACTTTTCTAGTGATATCTGGCAACCGTGATTTTAAATAAAATGAATTAGAGTTAGTGAAGGAGAGCGGCGTACTGTATGTTTACAGGAACAGTTGCTACTCATTATTATGATTGGTGAGGATTTTTTTTTAATAAAGAAGTTTGAATTAAACCCACCTTGTAGCGTTAGCATTTATTAATTTACTCTGCCCGAAGCCGCTGTGTTTACACGAGATGGAGGTTGTGAGATTGGGCAGTTGAAGCGGATGTTCAGTGTTACTCTTAATCATAATGGCTTCTCTGCAGTATTGGCACACTTGTTCGGTTGACTGAGGAGATAAAAAGCAGTGTGAAAGTAACTGTTGCGCGGTGTAGATGCATTTTGGACTTCCTGTAGTTTTTATCCCAATTGGGACAATCCCAGTTGTCCCAATACAACTCTGAACAGGTCACTCAGACCAGTGCAAATAAATATTTATTCACAGTCGCACAAAATACTTTTCAGTCACAAATGCGAGTAAAGTGGTGTCACTGTAGAGCCCTGAGTTTATCTGAAATGTTTTTCCTGTTCGGCATGATGAGGTTTAATGTCCCCGACAACCTCTGTAGTGCCATTTAGAATCATGTTAATTTCATGATTTCCCCTCCCACAAAGTGCTGGAGCATGCAGCAAGGCTGGCAGCTCGAGGGATAAAATGCTAACACCGTTTCCAGGTTTTGACACTACAAAATTACGTCACCCATGTGCCTCTCTATGTGATTGGCTGTAAGTTTAGGAAGCACTTGATGTGATCTGCAGCAGAGTTTTCTATTAGTGGAGGACAAACTTTAAACGTCAATATCGCAGTCGATCATGTTCATTAAACGTGGGCAGTTAAAATCGTAATCGCGATCGATATTCGATTAATTGTGCAGCCTTATGTCACAGTATGCAATTTCGGACGCAGTGAGAGACTTCGCTTGATTAGTTGGGGATCTATGAAATAAGTGAAATGCTGTTGATGACGGGATTAGCAGGAAAGTCGAAGCTTTGGAACCTAATCTGTTTAAACAGTGTGCAGATGAGGAGGTGAGAGAGGACTAAAGTGCTGCCGCATCAGTCTTTTTAGTTAGACATGAAGCAAGGGCTAATGCTGCATTTGACTTTCCTCAGAAGTTTGAGATTGGAGATGGAATTACTACATTTTCGCCCTTCATGCGTTTGAGTTACAAAGTAAGAAAAAGAATGGATGCTTCCTTGCTCATCTTTTGTTAGCAACAAGCTTGTCATCTATGGATGAACTCTACGTCTGCAAAATAGTCAAAGGTTTTAACAAGCAAATGGGTCTGTATGTTGATTGATCTAAAGCTAATACAGCACAACTCACTTAAGGGTAAGAAGTGCTAATTTTTCTGCTGTTCATGCTGTGGGCAGCATGTTGATTTGATTAGGAAATTTTGAGTAGAGGGGACATTTTCTTTGTTTTTTCCTAGCTGGAAGACAGAAATGAAGAGTTGCAACCTCTAGTTGCAGCATAAATCCTCCTGGCACCACAGTCGGTGTATAGTTGATTGGCATTGCGGGTAATGTACTGTAGGAAGCATTAAACCAAAGTGAAAATAGACTAACATGTTAAAAGAAGTTATAAAGTCACATGGTCAATTAGTAGCTTCTACCCAGCTCTAATCTTTTTCCATTAGGGACAGTCAGTGAGAAATGTAGGAGTATGATACTGTTCGTGTGATCAGGTCAAAAGTGGAAAAAGTTGTAGCCTGATTTTCTCACTAACATGTGCTGTATGAACTTCAGTCAAATTTTGAAAACTGGGGGAATAATACAAATCCTGTGTGATCAGTCAGTATTGCCTACTGTTTTCAGGGAAAAGTAGCTTGCTCAGAAATGGGCTACTTTTGCATATTCGTTGAATCATGACTGTTTGCCTTTCAAATTGTGTATAGTGAAGAATGTTTATCTGAAGACAATTGAATTTAGACCAGAATTAAATAATTTTTAGTTTAGTTTAAATAGAATTGAAAATAATAGATTACATATTGTAGAAAGATGTCGTATTTAATCATGGTACCACAAACAACCATTATTTACAGTATAGAGTCATATCAACTGTAGTACATATTTATAAAATACTCTAAGAAAAACAATGCTGATAAGTATAGACTGTAAATAGACCTGAGGGAAAAAGTTGACCAGTGGAATAACTCGTTTTTATTACCTGTAAATATAACCAAGAAGAGAGTTTAAAACAAAGAACAAAGTGGGATAAACAATGTGGAGCTACTTTAATTAGCACAAGCACAACTCTGGCCACTCAGCTTGCATGCGCTCTCTCTCTCTCTCTCTCTCTCTCTCTCTCTCTCTCTCTCTCTCTCTTTCTCTCTCTCTTAAAATAAAGCCAGTAAATGGCCTTAAGTCACCAAATCTAGCAAAAAGTCACTAATTTGACAATAATGTGTGTGATTATGAATTATGAAATTTAGCAACAATAGTTAATGGCATCTATGATTCTTATATATATATATATATAATTAATATATACAGTATATATATATACTGTATGTGTATGTGTGTGTATATGTATATGTGTATGTATGTGTATATGTGTGTGTATGTATAGAATGAATAAAGACTTTAAACATAATGTCTGAAAATGACATTATGAGCATCTACTTTCGGGCCTCCCAGCCAGCTCCATTAGACCCCTGCAGATGATTCAGAATGCTGCAGCACGCCTGGTCTTCAACCAGCCAAAGAGAACACATGTCACACCCCTCTTCATCTCCCTCCACTGGCTTCCTGTAGCCGCCCGCATAAAATTCAAGGCCTTGATGCTCACCTACAAGACCTTGTCTGGAGCAGCACCCTCCTACCTCAACTCTCTCCTGAAGGCTAACGTTCCCACACGTAATCTGCGATCGATTAGCGACCGACGTTTAGTAGTTTCTACTCAGCGCGGCACAAGGTCCCTTTCCAGAACCTTCACACTAACTGTTCCTCAGTGGTGGAATGAACTTCCAACCTCAATCAGGACTGCAGACTCACTCACCATCTTCAAGAAACAGCTAAAGACCCACCTCTTCCGTCAACACCTAACCAACTCATAAAAAAAATAAAAATAAAAAAAGCACCTACACCTCTACTCTGCGCACTTTGCTTCTTCTAGAACTCAATTAATAGATCTTGTATAGTAGCATTAATTGTATTGGTCTCTGCTTGATATCACTTTGCTTGTATCTCTCATTTGTAAGTCGCTTTGGATAAAAGCGTCTGCTAAATGAATAAATGTAAATGTAAAGTGAGAATAACAGTAGAGTCGCTCAAAACGCCCAACAGTGTAAAATTAAAATGAAATTATTAAGAATGTATAATATCAGTAAATAGCAAAAAAAAGAGATGGTGAAGATGTTCAGAACTAACCCAAAAATATCTAAATAGTCGAATATACCAGTCTAGTATCTGACTCCGTTTTATTCTTTACACCAGAGGTTGGGAACCTTCTCAGATGGCAGAGCAATAAAAGCCAAAAAAGGTTGTGATTTTGTTTCTTTAAAGAGCCAGAGAAAAGTTAACATATTTTGTAAATGTTTTTATGTGTCTTCTGCTTATTATAGTTATTATCTTTACTATTACTGCATAATTATTTAAAAAGGTAATGTAGTCAAGGCCTTTTAACATTTTTCAGGGTCTTGACTTAACAGTCTACACTTCACCTAATAGGCCTGTAGGTGGCACTTGGACGTCATTTAACCAAATATGGTCGTTCCTCAGGCTTCGGGAGTAACGGACTACATGTAACAGTCACTGCGGTTACATGGACAACAATAATCCACTATTAAGAAGCTACCATGTAAACAGAAATTTTTAATTACCTTAATCCGATTTAAAGTCATACTCTAATTGAACACAAATCGAATTAAGACATGTGGAGTACTCCTGTTTTAGTCGCATTGTATTACAGACATGTAAACACCTTAATCACATTATTAAGGTCATGTGAGAGTTTTCACCGCATTTTGCGATAGGATACGTATACACAAGACAGTGCTCAACAGTTTTATAGCAAACGAGAGTACAGTTGCGTCCCAAAGCGCGTACTTTCCTACTATAGGCCTATAGCAGGCGAAATACATGTATCTCGGGTACCATACAGTAGGGAAGTATGCGGTTTGGGACGCAGCCCATGGTATCATAACAAAGATGTGAAATTCTGGAGGGACGACGTGGTGCGGGGATGTAATGACGTGCTGTTAATCGATCACTGACTATGTTTACATGGACAGCAGTAATCTAATTATTGACCTTACTCTGATTAAGATAATAATGTGATTAAGGTGTTTACATGAGTCACTTTTAGAATACCCCTGTCGTACATGTTATAGAACATAATTAGATTAACGGCACACGTCAGTACGTCACAGCGCCCTGACGTCCCTCCAGAATTTCACGTATTAACATACAGTTAGTCTTCGTTATGGTACCGTGTATATAGTTTTGGGTGTTTTTATTTTACATTTTTACGAAAGCTTCCAGTGCGGTTAATTATTTGTCATACTATACGCTCTAATAGACGACTGCCTGAAGCCATGGGGTGCGTCTCAAGCCGCGTACTTACTTACTGTATAGTAGCCGAGACACATGTATTTCGCCTGCTATAGGCCTATAGTGGGAAAGTACGCGGTTTTGGACACAGCCGAACTTAATCCGATATTAACCCGATTAAGACAATACTCTGATTAAGAAACTACCATGTAAACGGCGATTATTGATGACCGTAATCTGATTAGTCATACTCAAAGTAAACACAAATCGAATTAAGACGTGGAGTATTCCTGTTTTAGTTGCATTAGTTTTTAATTTACAATGCTAAATGGGACATGTCTTATGATTCCTGCAGCGGAATGGCCAAGGACAGCGACTGGCCTCCCCAGCACTTCTGGAACAACTGCAAGCATCGTCGTAATTCGCCGCGATCGTGTGTATGTGGCCCATGTCGGAGACTCAGCTGTGGTTTTAGGGGTGCAGGACAGTCCCGCTGATGAGGTCCTTCGTGCAGAAGAAATCACACAGGATCACAAACCTGAGTTACCCAAAGAGAGGAAAAGAATCGAGGGACTGGGAGGGAGGTGAGTCTCGCATGTGCTCGCACTCTTTTTTACTTCACCAATGTGAGTAGTTTGAGCTCATTGCAAGAATTATGTGGAGGAATAATGCAAGTATTGTTGCTGTTAAAGCTTTTTGTTAACTTTTTCCTTATCTGTTTCAGTGTGATTAAAAAATCTGGGGTGAATCGAGTGGTGTGGAAGAGACCCAGGCTCACTCACAACGGACCAGTCAGACGAAGCACAGTCATTGATCAGATTCCTTTCCTCGCTGTAGCTCGAGCTTTAGGTGAGTTTGATAATACTGAATAAATAAGTGTTAGTATTCCCAATAACAATGAAAAGCTTCATCGTTTGTAAAAAATCAAATTATGCACAATCGAATTGTCAATCTTGCTTTCATAATGTATATTTTTCCAGGTGATCTATGGAGTTATGACTTCTACAGTGGAGAGTTTGTAGTTTCACCCGAGCCTGACACCGCTGTTATCAAGTTGGATCTAAAACGGCACCGCTACATCATCCTGGGCAGCGATGGCCTTTGGAACATGGTTTCACCACAAGAAGCAGTATCTATGTGTCAGGAGACTGATAGGGCCAAGGTACAATTGTTTGTTTATTAGCAGACTATTTGTGATGTGGTTTTATTAATACTGTGAGGGGAATTTTTTTTGATACTGAAGGAATTCCATATATTCCACATATTCCATGTGTGCCCACAGACTAAGTGCCAAAAGACAAGGGAAAATATTTGTAGTGCCCAGGAGCTGGTGAACCAGGCCCTTCAAAGATGGAGTCAGCGCTTGCTTCGTGCCGACAACACCAGCACTATAGTCATTTGCTTGGAGCCAGTAGGGACGTTTTCTGAACCTTTGCCACCATACGAAGTTGTGTACAACCTGCATGGAGCAAAGCCATGCTCTACTACAGAGTCTCCATCCAACACACCACACATCCAGGTTCATATAACTACCAGTGAGCATTACATGCTCAGAAACTGCAGACAAAGCTTTTGGGTAAATTTTGGGTGTGTCGCAATCAGCTCCCAAACTCCCTAGTGCATGAAATGGTATCTGAAATTAGGCTTCCGAAATTTTAAAGGTCATTTCCAGTGCGAAAACATAGTGAGAATCGATGCTCCTTGGTTTTTGCAGTGCATTGTCGGATCTGTTTATAAAGCAAATATTCCAGTGCACTGGAAGGATTTTGCGATTGAGACAGCCCTTAAAATGGCCGATTCCCTGAACAGTGCCCTGACTATTGAACTAGGGAGCTGATTGAAATGCACCCTTAATGTATATTAGACATGCATCACGGACTAAATGACAAATCCTCAATATGTATTTATTTAACTTTTTGTAGGTGGGAGATGTGCCTTCTCCTGGTTGTGAACTGGATTCTTTGGGTGAAAGAAATGCTGACAGCGGGACGAGTGGTTCTGAATTATCAAAGTCTGACTTTCCTAATAAAGATCTTAGCGACAAGAGCTTGAACAGTGGCAAGAATAGTGACACAGTGCCCACTGGAAAACGGATGCTGGAGGATCTCTCCATCCCTGCAGGAAAGAGGGCACGGCGTAATCTTCCTCACAGCCACGCTTCCTCATGCACTACACGTCGGAGATACAGTGAGCGTCCATCTCTAAGACGAGGGAACAAAAATCAGAAGCAGTCCAACAAAGTACAAGGTCTATTACAGGAGCATGGAAATGCTACTGTATGTGTTTGCTAACGCTCATTTTGTGTGTGGTTTTTTGATGCACTCTCACGCTTGTGGTGGATGGTCACAAACTCAGATTAACTTCTTATAAGCTACTGATGGACCAGGCTCTAGAGTTAGAAGGTAAAAATGTAAGTGGGTTGATTTTAAGAGTAAAGCAGGCATGACAATGCAATATAGTGTACTGCTTTTCATCTGCCATATTGTGGCAAACCTGCTTTGTTCCAGTTTTTTCTGGATCATGTAAAATAATGGAAGATATGTTAAATGCCCCAAATTTCTGTGTCGCTTGTCACTTTCTCAACAGTGTTTGTTTAAACTTGTAATGCTGCAGTCCAGTCACCTACATATTTTTGGAATTGTACGTTTTTGGGGCTCAGACACTATGTTGAAGAATTCCTGCTGTCTTCCATTCGCCGTAGTGGAACGATCATATGAAAACTTCAACAGAAATATGCATATCTTCCGGGAAGATATTTCTCCTCGCAGTTGACCTGTACATATTCCAAAGAACAATTTTAAAGAGTGACATTTTACTTTGAGCAATTCAATAATCTATGTATTTTTATACACTTTGTTTTACAGAACAAAGAAGGCACAGTTTCTACTAGCATGGAATCTTAATCTCGTCACTATGTATTATCTTACCTCGTCCAACAAGCAAGAAATATATACACGTCAAAGTCGAAGTTTTTAATATACATAGTAGCATTATCCAGCATCTCATTTCCAGATTAATGTTTGTTACATTGAATTTATTATTTTTTAAGTTGTTTCTGTTTTCTTATCTGTGAGACTTTTCATGTGCAACTTAAGGTGCTGCTATGTTTAACCAGGTAAATAAAAAAAAATCTTGATAAATTAAATTAAAATGTGTTGACTTGCCACCGAAAGTCTTGTGGTATTCAAGTACAAAAAGGTTTCTACAGTGACCAGCTCTCATCTTTATACACAAAATAAACTCCTTAGCAGAGTTGCTATGTTCAGGATCTAAACAACTAGCTAACATTAGTCTTTTTTTTTTTTTTTTTTTTAATATCTTTATTGAAAGAAATGGCACGTCAGACAACAAATAGCAACATCAACAACTTGAATATACGCTGTACACAAAGACCCGCATTTATATAAAGAATAAAAATAAAAAAGCAAACAATACTTGCAGACCTAAATTTGTATACCACAGTGAAATAACAAAATGAGAGCCATACTTTCAGTTTTTTGTTTTTGGTAACAGAACAGAATATATAATAAACCAAACATACGGCTAACATTAGTCTTATGAGCTAGCTATAACTATCATACAGGTGCATCTCAAAAAATCAGAATATAGTGGAAAAGTTAGAAAAAAATTTCCATAATTTAATTAAAAACATGAAATTTTCATATATTATAGATTCATTACACAAAGTGAATTATTCCTTTTTTCTGTTTTAATCTTGATTACGGCTTACAGCTCGTGGAAAAAATCCAGTATCTCAAAATATTAGAAGAAAGAATTTATAATACAGAACTTTTCCACAATACTCTAATTTTTTTTGTATATTTGTGTATTTCTATGTATATTAACTATCATTACCTGCTAGCTAACATTGCTAGAGATTGCTACCTAAACATTAACTGCCAACTAACATGCAGTAGCCCTATTATTAGCTACCCAAATTACAATGGACACTAGCTAACATATGTCATTATCTACCTAACTATAGTCACGGTTTTTTTCAAGCGATGTATTCTACAGAGGGAACTCGGAAGGGGAAACACCCATGCAAGACATTTGTGGTGTCATTCCAACTTGAAGTACTGAAAAGCCTTTAAAGGGCACTTCTCAGTAGGTCTATTTTGAATTAAACTGATGGACATAACAATGTTCTATTCATGCTATTATAAAAATATCCATATAAATCAAGAAAATATACTTTATATACAGTATGAAGGAAACTAGTAACAGCATGCCTAGACTTTAGCTCGTAGTCTGAACGCATTTATCAACCATGACATTCGTGTTTGCTTGTGGATACTTTGAATATTAACATTAATTAAAGTTAAGACTTATCATAGAAAATGCATTAGACTTCAGGTTTTTTTTTTTCACAACATGTGTTATTGTATTTCCTGCTCTATGTTTGTTTATACCAGAGGTCGGGAAAATTTTCAGCTGGCAGAGCCGTAAAAGCCACAAAGAAAAGTTATGATTTTTTTTCTTTAAAGACCCAGAAAAAAGTTAACATTTTTTGACGTTTTTATGTCTTATTATTATTAATTATTATCTTTATTATTTTTGCATAATTATAAAAAGTGGTAACATAATAAAGGCCATTTCACATTTTGCGTGTTCTGGACTTAATAGCCTACACTTCACTGCCTGTAGGTTGCACTTGAACTTGATTTAACAAACTATGATCATTTCATCAAATGGTAAATCAGTACAGGATGCAGTAGGTAAGTGCTTCTCAACACTACTTACCATTAATGCAACTTCCAAATATGCAAATTAATTTTCCATTTGGACTGGAAAGAACGATACTCGTAGTATTTTTTTCTTTTAGCCATTTCACCTTGGTGAAAAAACTGAAAACAGTCCAGCTGTGTAGTTTTCAATTGATTTATGAATTAGACCAGGAATTAGACACTCTGCTCCACACATTGTGCAGTGAAATTTGAGCCTGTTGCGCCACATCGATTGGTCAGTGTATACATGACCAACACGCATCAATTATGAATTATGTAATATTTTAAAATATGTAGAGTTTTAATTGAATTGACACACTAGCTTTCTTGATTTGTTTTTTTTTTCCCCCACCGTTGAGCCACCGTTGAGAGCGTAATATTGACTCATGAGCCATAGGTTCCCGATCCCTGGTTTATGCTTCCAAAATATTCGGTGCTTCCATGATATAAGCCAAGTTTATGGTTCTATCAGGTGTTTTTTATTATTATTATTATTATTATTATTATTAACATATAGATTGTCACACATAGCTTTCTTGTTTTCTTTAGAAACAACTTCTCTTTCTTAGGGGGCCAAGCACCAATGGTGCGGAGAGCCGATTGTTCTTTCAGTTTTTTTTTTTCCTTAATTTTATATTATTTCTTCTTCATCCTCTTCATCTGACGCAGTGGTGGCACTGTATTGCATGGCTTTACATTTTGGCCAGTATCTCATGAACCTTAAATCCTACTGATTTCTTGGGTTCGCCCAAACAAAAAGCCTCAAGAACAATTTAGATTTGCCCACTTAGATTTTTAGATAATTTGCATAACATGCAAAAACTATTTCTGCAAACTAGTCCTAGGATTTTGTCCCATGTTAACAAAGCTGGTGTCAAACTACTCAGGAGAGTTTAAATGTCCATAATTATCAAAAATATGTTGACATTTGTAAATAATATGGCTGCCACAAGCAGAGCCTGATTTACTCAAACTGTTGAAACTCATGATTGATTGCCGAGATTCACACAAACAATGACCGGCCTATTTATACACGAACCGTTTCTGAGGATATCTCGACAATTTGGGGTGTGGCCGTACATACTGGGCCAGGACTATGTTCGGATAATTGTTTCCAATAACCTTGAATGGTAGGTTCCACTAGGAACCCAGGAGTAAGTGAGGTAATTTCACTCGAATTGATCACTTGGGCACTTTTCATGTTTTTGCACATAAAAACAAGCACATCTCTTGTTAAAAAAGGTGTACTGTGAAACTTCTTTTTCTAGGTTAAAATCGTTTAATTACCAAAATGTTATGGTTATGTTCTCTGCACAATCCCATATTAATTCAAGGTTTATGAGAGGTTCAAATGATTTAATGGTGACCAAAACTGTAGGGAAAGTTTTGCAAGTTTCGCAAATGGTTAAAATAACTTCAAGGTTACCAGTATATTAGGGGAACATTATCTGAAACACCCAGGGTTACAGCAAGGTTCAAATGACGTAACGGTTAAGAGAACAGGGGAATCATCTCCGACCAATCCTGTGTTAGTGCAAAATTACTGAGATGATAAAAGAATTAAATGTTACCAGAATGTTAGGAGAACCTTTTTTGGACCCTAGCTATCTACTATAAGGCTATTTACAAGTTCTGGAAACATTCTCTGATCAACAATGTACAACGGCACTAGAATGTTATATTTTTGTAAAGAAAGTTCTCTTGGAAAATCATACCAGAACTAAAAAAATTATTTTCAGAATTTTTCAGGAACCAAAAACAAATGTTCCTAGAACATTCTGAGAACCTTTAATTATTAGCTGGGTACGCAGTTTACCCTGTGTTTTGGCCTGAGCTGGTCAGACCAAGCTGGATTTAAAGTAGTGTTGTTTGACCACATGTCTCTCCACATTTCCATGAGCACAGGCAGGGAACTTTTTAGAGTAGCGTTCTGTCCCAACTGTAAAGGTTGCTTAAGTTTTGTAAATAAGATCCTGATGGATATATTTATATTTAAAAGTTCATTAACTGAATATCATACAAATCCTTTTTATGATGCTCTAGAATGCAATCTTAAAAACAAACAAACAAAAAAATCATAATGGAGACACTGACAGTCACTGAATAATTCCCCTCAGCATAGAACAGAAGGTTTAATTATGATAACGTCGGCTTTTATTTTGAAGGGAACCTGTTTCGCACGGTCTGGAAAAACTAAAGTTGCGAAACTCACGCCGTTTCGCTGATCGTTAACGCATCGCTAACCGGAATTTGTATTGATTATGATTTCTAGAACAGACGTTGGTCAGGAACCGGAAGTTGGGCAGTGTTTTCTGCGTGGCGGGAATTTCATGCTCAGTTTGTGTTTACAGCGTGCAGTGAATTCGTTGTCGGTTCAGTTTGACTGAATACATTGTCTTTTTCAAAGTAGGCACGAAGGTAAAAAAAAGGGCATATGTTGTCATGGTTATATCTTAAAGTGTGTAGCCACATACCACAGAATGGTACAGTGTAGGTATTGTGTTTGCTAATGCAGCTGATTTAGCGATAACTCGATACGGGCTTTTTAAGTGCTAGTTGTGTTCAGGTGGTTGAAGCAGGAATAACTCTTTGTTGCACATGAAGTAGACTATGTAGGGCCCAAGCTGTTGTTCTTTCTATACATGTGTAGTGTACCTACACAGGGAGCAATCAGCCATTTGCGATGCTGCCATTTATAAGTTTATTCGAACGTCACAGTAATGCGTCACTACGACTTATTAATAAGTCTTATTTTATTAATATGCATTGGAACGAGATCCTAATGCGTGACATCGACTTAATTTACATGAACACATATATTTTGTCCAGTTATTGTAGATTATAGAAATTATTTTCTTTGCTACCCACAGTCTCATTTTAATTGAATACATTGTACAGTAATTAATAATAAATTGTGCATATAGTCTTAACTAAAACAGATGAACCCCACCATTAAGTCATGCACTAAGTCATGTTGTTCTCTTGTATAACTAAATCGTAGCGCCACATTATTTCATTACAAGTCCATTGTCATAGCAGTTAATAAAATATTTGTATTTTCAGTGTCTCATACGCGCACACACAGTCAGCATGGCTGCGGATACAGTAGAGTACACCGTAGGAGGAGTGAAGATAAACTTCCCCTGCAAAGCATATCCCTCTCAACTTGCCATGATGAACTCTGTAAGTTCCATGACGCATTAAAGAGCTGAATTTACACACACCGAGCATGTTATTAGGAACACTGTATTAATACGAATGCGTCGGACATCCCTTTCCTCAAATCTCAGCCTCAATTCTTCCTGGCATGGATTCCACAAGATGTTGGAAACATTCTCAACAATTTGAGATTCTGGTGCATGTTGTCATGATGCCTCACACACTCGCTGCAGATTTTTCTGATGACTGGGAAGGCCAGTGAAGAACTTTGAACCCATTGTTATGATCATGAAATTTGTTTGAGACGATTTTTGCTTTGTGACATGGTGCATTATCATGCTGGAAGTAGCTATTAGAAGATGGGTTAATTGTGGCCATGAAGGGATGCACATGGTCCGCAACAATACTCAAATAGTCTGTGGCATTCAAGTGGTGAATGATTAGTATTAACAGTATGTACCAAGAAAACATTCCCCACATCATCACTGCACCTCCACCAGCCTGGACTGTTGTCAAAAGATAGGTTGGGTCCATGGATTCATGCTGTTGGTGCCAAATTCTGACCCTACCATCTGTGTTCCTCAGCGGAAATCGCGATTCATCAGACCAGGCTACATTTTTCTAATCTTCAGCTATCTCAATTTGGTGAGCCTTTTCCCACTGCAGCATCAGCTTTCTGTTCTTGGCTGATGGAAGTGAATCCTGACATGGTCTTCTGCTGTTGTTGCCCATCCGCATCAAGGTTCGACGTGTTGTGCATTCTGAGATGCTTTTCTGCTCACCACGATTATACAGAGTGGTTATCTGAGTCACTGTAGCCTTTCTGTCAGCTCAAACCACTGTGGTCATTCTTAGGCGATCTCTCTCATCAAGATGTTTCTGTCTGCAGAACAGCTGCTCACTGGATGTTTTTTCTTTATTGCACCACTCTGTGTAAATTCTAGAGAGTGTTTTGTGTGAAAATCCCAGGAGATCAGCAGTTATACAGCAGAAATATTCAAATCAGCCCTGGCACAAGTAATTATGTCACAGTCAAAATCACTGAGATCTCACTTTCCCACATTCTGATGGTGAACATTACCTGAAGCTGCTGGTCTATATCTGCATGATTTTATGCAATGCACATGACTGCCACATGACTGGCTGATTTAGATTATTGCACGAATTACTAGGTGTTCCTAATAAATTGCTCAGTAAGTGAATGTTCATCTCGATATTGATTGATCTGAGATCTACAGTCTACCCTAATGTCCTAATAACCTGACACCATATTTGTTTCTTCCTTAGATTGTCCGTGGCCTGAACCATGGGCAACACTGCTTATTGGAAAGCCCTACTGGCAGTGGAAAGAGCCTCGCGCTGCTCTGCTCAGGCTTGGCATGGCAGCAGGCGCAGTATGGTATGATTTAGTGCTGAACAATAAGGCCTGTCAGATGTGGCATTTTGTCTGACAAAATGTTGGAATGCAAACAATTGTTATTGGTCAGCAGAGTGTCTCAGAGGGTGACGTTGCCATCTCATAGCTCTATGGTCCCCAGTTTCCACCCACCACCCAAAAAGCATGCTGGTAGGGAGATTGATGACTCTAAATTTCCAACAGGTGTGATTATGTAATTGTATGGTTCCCTGTGATGGACTGGCATTGCATCAAGGGTGTATACTCATCTCACTCCTAAAATTTATGGTATCCATTGTGACCTTGATCTGGATTAAGTGCTTAGATGAATGAATGTATAGTTTATTGCAGTTAACAATTTACGTAATTGTTTCTGAAATTTTCCCTTTAACAGTTAACATGCATAAGAGACATCCATAAGCCTTTATCTGGATTGAACAGCTACAAGAACATTACATTTCAGTTTGATATTTGGACTTTAATAAATATGTAAAGTATTATTTAAATACAGAAAGAGTTCAGTCAGATATAACAAAAAGTCTAAATAAATAATATGCAGTTTTGCACAATTTTTCCTGAAAGTGGTTTAATGGAGAAAATATTTCAAAATATTACTGTGTTACATGACAGAAATAAAAATAATAACAACATGGTGGCAGAACAATTTTATTATACCTTATTAACCTCACTTGCTGATGTGTTTTGCTTTAGAGACACTTTTCTTGATAGTTTTAAGATTATTACAGAAGTTTTATGTCTTCATATCTGAAGAAAATGGCTGATTTTGATTCCAAGCTATGGAAAACACTTCTTGCACTTTAAATATACTTATTCAAGTTTGGCCTTATTGGCCATAAACAGAGAATAATGGAAAGGCATTAGGGTGTTATTTTACCCTCTCTATTCCTCTAAGCTAAGTCAGACCAGGAGGGAGGAAGCCCATCATGTGATGTGAAAAAGCCATGCGTTACTACCCCATGTCAGTGTGTGTGCCACAACAGAGCACGTTGCTCGTATACTACCCTTGGCACTACAGCGTCCAAACCAGCTGTGATTGACCTTACTGGAGAAAATACTGCTGAACAAGTCGTCACACATCCAAGAGGTTAGCACTCTTAGGAACTGGTTCTCAATCTCTGCTCTATCAAAGTCATAGTCATGATAGGTTGAAAGTCATGAGTTTTCTTCTCACTAACAGCGGAGGAAAATCAAGCCAAGAGATCCACTCTGTCATCTAGGCTTTCTGAGAAATTTCAGGCTTCCCTCAATACACAGGTAGAACCAAGTGACGAAGACTTTAAGCCTGATAAGAAGCGCATTCGGGCACCTGCTACTGATCAGAAGGTAGGATTGTAACTATTTAGATCTTAGCTGTTATTAAAAAAAATTGTGTATCATGGTATGCAATATTACTCACCCTCAATCAGATTTAACTCAATTAATCCCAAATGCAAAAACACTTTTCTGCACAGTCATTGACGATTAGAATAGCAGTAATGCTAACTTTACGATTTATTTTATTTCAGTGCTGGTAATTTTGGTGGTGGAGTCAGCCCTCCACTCTTTTACCTTTCATAAATCACAATGTGGTGTAGTTGGATAGCTATTACATAATGCAGATTAGGTTTTCTTTATCATTATACTGTGTTTGCTCATGGCTTGCATTTGTTCAGTGAGGCACTGCTGTGCTATTCAGGGTGATTTACAGCACATGTTATTCAAACTTAATATTAAATCCGACCATTGAGGACTTCACCAGTATGTTAAGGTACTGTTCATTTTGAGCATTAAAATGAACATACAGCGGTGCTTGAACTTTTAGAAAATTTCTTAGAGAAAAGTGCTTAGAAATTTCTATATTTCTGCATAAATATGACCTAAAACATCCAAAGAGTAGATAAAGAGTGATTTTTAGCAAACTGCAGAGGGGAAGCAATGTTGCAGTTGTTCAGTGTTCTCCGGATAGTGGACTCATGAACATTAATGTGAGAGAGGCCTTTAGTTGCTTAGAAGTTACTCTGGGTTCCTTTGTGACCTCATGCACTATTATATGTCAAAAACAACTCTTTTTCTGAGGTTCTCTAAAATCTCCTTTGTTTATGCCATGAAACACTTCTACAAACGTGTTGTGAAGATCAGACTCTGATAGATCCCTGTTCTTTAAATAAAACAGGACACTCACTCACACTTGATTGTCATCCCATTGATTGAAAACACCTGACTCTAATTTTACTTTCAAATTAAAATGATAATCCTAGAGGTTCACATACTTTTGCCACTCACATATATGTAATATTGGATTATTTTCCTCAATAAATGACCAAGTATAATATTTTTATCTCATTTATTTAATTCTGTTCACGTTATCTACTTTTTGGACATATTTATGCAGAGAGAGAGAAAATTCTAATGGGTTCACAAACTTTCAAGCACCACTCTAAGCTGACCTGTAATTTGTCAATCATGTGGTGTTCAGCAAAGCAGGAAGCGAAGATGTTTTGAAAAAGGTGTGGTGTTTGATGAGGAGGAAGTGGAAAGGGCTAATCCTGGGGCTGAGAACTGGACTGTGGAGTTGAGCAGTCAAGGCAAAGCTGAAGGCAGCCTGCCACCTGTCGAATGCTGTGTGAGTATATGGAAAGTATTTCATGTTTGAGCCTTATTGCTTACCATAACAGTGTCTGGATCTTTTGCTGTTTCATATTAGTGCAAGATGTGCTTCAAACAACTTTTAAGTTAAATCTGGATACAGTGATCATAAACCCTATGCAACAGGTTTTGGCATATACATTTACATTTACCAGACGCTTTTATCCAAAGCGTCTTACAAATGAGAGCACACTCACACACCAATGGTAGCAGAGCTTCCATGCAAGTTGCTAGCTTGCCATTGGGGGCAGCTTAGGGTTCAGTGTCTTGCCCGGATCACCCGGCCCGGGATTCGAACCACAAACCCTACGATTAGTGGATTAGTGGACAACCCGCTCTACCGACTGAGCCACAGCCGCCTATATAAATAATCTTAAAGCATTTCTCCATCATTCTTGTGACATTTCATATAATTTAAAAACAGGAGCTTGCAGAAAGCATGCTTGATTACTCTAAGTGCAATATTGGATGACACGCAGTTGATTTCTGGGTCGTATGATATCGTATTGTAAATGGAAACGAATTGTTCTGTGTATGACTTCCTATCATATACAGTATCTCACTTCCAGAAAACTGAAGTGTGAGGATTCTTAGACATTCATATTCATTTAAGTCTTTTACAAATAAAATCATACAGTAAGAAACTGGACATTGTTCTGCCATAACATCTTGGATTTAGTTTTCAATGGATTGACATTTGACCAGTGGGTGGCAGCAGAGAGTTTTATAAGATGGCAGAGTTCTGGGTTCTTTGAACGCTTTTAAAGTATGCAGCTAACAATTATTTTTGATCAATGAATCTATTGATTTCTTCATTAATTAACTAAATTATTTTAAATGCAATAAATACCAAAAATATGCATTTAACAATATTTCTTTAGCATTTCAATTAACTAATACTACTGCAGAATGTTTAACTAGGCCTAGTTAAATAACAGCTCAATAACTACAATGCAAACTTCCACACATTTTTTACACATTTATCAGTCACAACATGACAATATTATGTCAAAGAAATGAGATACTGAATCTAACCCACCGTAATGTTATTCTGTGGGTTTTTTTTTTGTTTGTTTGTTTGTTTGTTTGTTTTGCATGTTTTGAAGCCTTGATTTGTTAAATTCTGACTAGACAAATCCAAAACAGGCAAAGTAAATACCTACTTGTAATCTCTAACTGATACTAGTGCTTTCACTGTTTGTGCAAGGTGAATAATTTTTAGTGTGTTAAATCAGCTCCAAAGTTTGCGGTTGACTCTTATTTTTACATGCCTAAAATCAGTGTATTGATTCTTTTTTGCGATGAAAAGCATGATGGCGACTTGATGACTTGCCACAAAATGTCTTTAAAAAATACATTGTGTATGCTGTGCTTATTATTTATTTATTAATTTATTTCAGGCAGTACTTAATCAGTTGAGAAATGGCTCATATAGCTGAGTGATCATGCTCCTGTTTGGACTGTAGTGAGTAATGGGATGTAATAGTCCTAGGATGAAAGGTCTTGTCTTTTTAAGGGAGAAGATGCACAACATGCTAAAACACAATGAAATTTACCATTACATTCACGGACCTCTCTTTTAGGAACACTGTACTAATACTGGGTAGGGCCTCACTGTACACTTAAAACAGCCTCAATTCTTCCTGGCATGAATTCCACAAGATGTTGGAAACATTCCTTTGAGATTCTGGTCCATGTTGACATGATTGCATCACTCAATTCCTGCAGAATTTTCAGGATCACTTTCATGCTGGGAATCTCTTGTATCTACCTCATCCCAAAGGTGTTCTATTGCAATCAGATCTGGTGACTCAGAAGGCCAGTGAAGAATGTTGAACTTGTCATGTTCATGAATCCTGTTTGAGATGACTTTTGCTTTGTGACATGATGCATTATCATGCTGGAAGTACCCATTAGAAGATGGGTAAATTGTGGCCATGAAGACTGTGGCATTCAAGCTAATGATTGGTTGGTATTAATGGGCCTAAAGTCTGCTAAGAATACGTTTCCCCCACCATTACAGCACCTCCACCAGCCTGGATTGTTGACACAAGACAGGTTGGGTCCATGGATTCATGCTGTTGGTAACAAATACTGACCCTTCCATCTGTGTTCCTCAGTGGAAATCGAGATTCATCAGACCAGGCTGTGTTTTTTTTTGTGTTTTCAGCTGTCCAACATGCCCACTGCAACATCATCTTTCTGTTCTTGGCTGACATAAGTGGAACCCAACATGGACGCATCCGCATCAAAGTTTGACATGTTGTGTATTCTGAGATGCTTTTCTGCTCACCACAATTGTACAGAGTGGTTATCTGAGCTACTATAGGCTGTGTGTCAGCTCGAACCATTCTTCATTGACCTCTTTCATAAAAGGTGTTTTCCTCTGCAGAACTGCCACTCTCTGGGTGTTTTTTCTTAATTGCAGCCTTCTGAGTAAACTTTAGAGACCATTGTGCATGAAAGTCCCAGTAGATCACCCCTTTTCTAGGCACTGATTAGGTAGCATTCACCTGGATGATGTGACGGCAGCCATAGTGCATCAGAATGCCCACCACACACTAGCTGTTGGTGGAGAGGAGAGTGATGTAGCCATTCAGAGATGGGGATTATTAGAGGGCCATGATGGATAAGGGCCAATTTCTCCAGGAGACCGGTGTTCTACCCATACTCTTTTACGATTATTGTCCTTGGATTTTTTATGACCACAGAGAGTCAGAACCTAGTGTCCCCCTTGCTAGACTGGGGCATTAGGACCCACACAGGCCACAGGTACAGGGTGAGCAACACCTGCTGGCCTCACTAATACCACTTCCAGCATCAACATTAGTTTTCCCCAGGAGGTCTCCCATCCTGGTACTGACCAGACTCAACCCTGCTTAGCTTCAGTTGTAAACCAGGCTGCTACAGGGTGATCTGGAAATACACAAGTAATCATGCCACAGTCAGAATCACTGAGATGACAGTTTTTCCTCACTCTGATAGTTGATGTGAACATTACCTGAAGCTGCTGGCCTGTATGTGCATGATTTTATGCATTGCACTGTTGCCACATGATTGGATGATTAGGAAGTTACATTAAGGAGTAGGTGTATATTTTCTCCTATTAAAGTGCTCAGTGATGGTATAGCCATTACCTTTGATTGCGTCTAAAACTGTTCAGGATTTTTTTTTCTCTGTATGTAGCTCCTCACAAAATGTGATGCTGTCCCATTTAGAAGAATCTGTGTTGGTGTTTGTCTGTGATACAGGAGAGCCTGTGTGTGTACATTAGTTAGAATGAGTAACTGAGTGACTTGTCTTAGAATTTCCTAGAGATTGGTGGACAATTATGGAAGGTGGAGTCTTATCCTTGGTGGGTGGGTTAAAGGGGGTGGGGTTTGCTTTGGGTTTCCATTCCTCATCTGACATCGTGCATAGCCCCTGCCAGTGCTGACTGACATCTTCAATGGGCCCTTTGAAGCAAGCTCCAGTTTAATTAAGAGGTTTGCCTTGCTTGGCAGTGAACTGTGAAAGCCTGGGATAAATATTGAATGGGGTTCACCTGCTGGTTACTGCGCTCAAGGGATAAACAGGTGCTTTGTGTCTCTAGAGATTGGCTGACTGGGGGGAGCACTAAGGGCTCCGGGGGCAGCCGTGATA
Source organism: Noturus placidus (assembly GCA_022414735.1). Taxonomy (NCBI): domain Eukaryota; kingdom Metazoa; phylum Chordata; class Actinopteri; order Siluriformes; family Ictaluridae; genus Noturus; species Noturus placidus. The sequence continues at coordinate 60,885 of JAFFST010049808.1, forward strand.
GGGGAGTGAAGACCCGTGAAGACTTTTTATGAAGGCTGTTTTTCTCACTCTGTCTGTCTTTTCTTTTCAATGTCCTTTACTGAAGGAGTTTTGGGGGGGGGGGGGGGGGGTG
>JAFFST010049808.1:61016-78829 GCA_022414735.1 Noturus placidus
AGTGTCAAGCTCTCAGAGCTCACCTGTTGAAATGCAGGCCTACACATTCCATCACAGAGTCATTGTGGGGTGAGGACAATCTACTTTAGGATCTCAAACACAGAGCTCTAACAGGACACAGGGCTCGCCTTGCACCTCTCTAGAAAAACACAGTGAATGTACTGTTTGGCTGAACCAGTCCATTATCATCAGCCCAAACACCTTTCTTGTCTAATTCTTTAGAATCCTTTATAATCCTCTAAGTCTTTTCTTTATAATATTCATTTGGAGTCTTACTGGGAAACCGTGAAGCACACAGTTTGCATTTGATCTTTTCTGAACTAATATATGTTTAGAGGATAGGTGGTGGTATCTCTTTAGATTGTAATGTTTACTTTATTATCTTTACATTTTTTTCCAAGAGAAGGACTTACTTGAAAAAATGTCTTTCCTGCAGTTTTTATTTAATTTGGTAAATAGGATATGCATTATCTAGCTGTGTTTTAGAAATGAGGCTTATAAGAAACCTTCTATGATACATCAAAGTCTCTTCTGTACACTGCTTTATGCTGTAGAGCAGTGAGCTGTTCAGTTTGTCTTGCCCCAGATGACCCCAGCTGAGACAACATGCTAAGGTTGACGCTCCCGCACAAGGCTGGGCAGTGTTTGATAGCAAGGACTGGATTGAGCCGAGGGAGACCGCCGAGATGATATCAGGGCCCCCATGGTGAAAGAATGCAGCTTGAATGTGTCCATGGCGGCAGGTCCAGCCAGCAAAGGCTGTTATCTGCATACCAGGGGTGTTTCTTAGCTGCCCGGTGGCGAGAGGGGCCGAAACTATGGCAGGGTTCATGTAACGGATACTCTTGTGTCAGCTGTTTCCTGTGCTGCCACTGACAAGGCCTACCATTCACGAGCAGCCCTCCCTCCATCCTTCGATGAATAAGTAATTATACAGCACAGGAGGCAGGGTACTTGGACTGGGCTATTGAATGTGGCAGCAGCAGGTAAGCTGATCCAAGGAACTGAGACAAGTGGAGCGCTGGTGTGAAACTCCTCCAACTCTGCTGTAACATTATCTGCATCCAGGCATTTTCTTCTTTTTAGTCTGTGCAGCGGAGCTAGGCTTTATCCTACTTTATCCTCTCCGTCTAGTATGTTGTAATATTTAATGGCAACAAGGTTTGAGAAGCAGTGTGACCGACCAAAGAGTGACTCCACCACTGGAGCAGGGGCTAAGAGAGTTATTATTAAGTAGTAACATGCAGTGTTTGTTGATCAGCCTTGATCTTATTACTCTTGGAGAATAGAGCAATGGTAAAGTGAAGGTGTTTGCTGAAATGCCTCACCAGTTGCTTTCAAAAAATCAAAAATGTTTGATTTTAGTCTCCGTAAGAACTGTCGTAAGTTATCCAGGATGTGTGGAAAAACTTGCATGCCAATTTCCTTACAAATTAGTAGTACCATACTAATACTGAGTGGGACCAATCCTACCACCCCCTACCCCTGATCCCAGAACAGTTCAATTCTTAGTGCTATGGATTCCACAGGATTTTGGATATATTTGAGAAAATCTGAGATTCTGATTGTCAGGTTTGTCAGCTACACATTCATGGTGCAAATTTCCCGTTCTGCCACAACCTAAAGATGTTAGCTCTGTGTCATGTTCATGAAATCAGTTTGAGACAACTTGTGCTTGGTGACATGGCACATTATCATGCTGGAAGTAGCTGTTATAAGATGGGTAAGTTGTGACCGTGCATGTGGTCAGCAACAGTACTCAGATAGGCTGTGGCATTCAAATGATGCTTGTTTGGTATTATTAGCCAATGTGTGCTAAGAAAACCTTCTCCACCCCATTACATCACCACAATTCAGCAGCCTGAACTGTTGACAAAAGCAGGGTGAGTTCATGGATTTGACAGCAGGTGTGCTCTATGAAACTGGATATTAGGCGATTGGAATAATAACAGGTAATGTTTATCCAATCTAAAACTGACCAGTTTTGGTGAGCCTGTGCCCAATGTAGCCTCAGATACTTGTTCTTGTCCAGCTGCCACAAGGTTTGGCATAATGCGCATTCTGAGGTGCTTTTCTGCTCACCATGTTTGTAAAGAGGTTTTATTTGAGTTACCATAGACATCCTGTTAGCTCAACGAAGTCTAGGTCCTTGAACGTTACTATCAGCAAGGCATTTCCACTCACATAACTGCTGCTGACTGGATGTTTTTTGTTTTCATTCTGTTGTGAGTGAAAATCAGAGATCATCAGTTTCTGAAATACTCAAGGCCCATCTGGTACCACCAACCATGTCATGCTTAGTCACTGAGATCACATTTTCCCCCCAATTTGAACATAATCTGAATATTAACTGAATCTTTTGACCTGTAACTGAATGATTTTATGCAATGCACTGTTGTACATATGTTATTCATATACATACATACATACATACATACACAGTATATATGGAGTTGTAGGACATGACTGCATGAGAGTTCATATACAAATGTGTTCATACAGATCTGCTTAGGATCAGTTTCACTAATTGGCAGGTTCTTGTGTGCGAAAGCTATAATTAGAAATATCCAGTCAGGGAGCAGCATCAGGAACAATACTGGGGTCTAAACTTTCCATCTCAGCTGCAGTCTGATCCTGACTTATATTGTTTCTATTTCATGTCTACGTTGTTTATCTATATGTCCACATACATAAAAAAAAAACCTATTCATCTAATTGACTGACATGATGTCTAGCAATACTCCTGTAGTCTTAGTCATTACAGTATTGAGGTTGATTTGTTTTCCTTTCTTTGTCCATAGTCTCCAGTACCTTGTTCCCTGTGTGCTTGTGCAAGCCTCGCTGAAGAGCAGAGGGCAGGTGAAAAAGTCAAGGACAAAGACAAGGAAGGCAATGGGAAGAAAGCTGTCCCCAAAATTTTCTTTGGCACACGTACGCATAAACAGATCACCCAAGTTGCACGAGAGCTGAAGCGGACGCTGTACTCCACAGTGCCCATGACCATCCTGTCCAGCCGAGACCATACGTGTGTCCACCCTGAAGTGGTACCCCACGCCAACCGTAATGAACGCTGCAAGGAGCTGCTCAAGGCCAAGAATGTGAGTCACCCAGTGCCCAGCTCATAGCATCTGACATCACTACAGCTTTCAACACAGGGTCTTTATTCATGTGTCACCACGTGAGCCCTCAAAGAGATGAAAGGCTTCATTGACAGAGTTTGTTCAACTCATTGGGTTCACACGCGCTTGTTAATTCTGAACTATGAATTTTGTTATTCTAACGTAGGTATGCTAAGCTGAAAGTTAGTAATAGCAAAAATGTATTCAGCAGACAGTGAGTAGTTCATCTTTCTAGATGTGTTGATATGCATGTGCATTAATTTATTATAACTTTTTAATAAAGTCAGGTGACCAATAAAACCTGGTGGCTCTGTCACGCTGTAGGTTGCTTGTTGCTGGCGTTGCAACATTATGCTGATGGAAGTGGTCACTTCAAGGATAAGTGTCCCCATTCACAGGGCATGAGGGATCGCTGATTAGTTTGATGAGTATAAAAATGATCTGTAAATCATATGCTATGGCCTTCACAGTCACTAAATCTCATCCCAGTTTAACACAATGGGGGATTTTTGAAGCAATGTGTTAGAGTGCTCTCCTCCAACATAATAAAAAAATCTGCTGAGGGAATATATTTTGGGGAAATTGATGGTGTTATAATACCATTATAGAAACAGAGACTTGTAAAATCTATGCCAAGGCTCACTGAAGCTGTTCTGGACGCTTGCGGTGGCCCAACACCTTACTGAGACACAGTTTCAATACTATTCTGATGCATCTCTTAAGTACAGATTAGGACCACTGAATTGATCAGCATTTGAGGTTAGACTCAAGCAGTGGTCCCCAAATAATGAATCATTATACAATTTCGAAAAAGTTGGGACAATATGGAAAATTTGAAAATTTAATTCAGCCTGTAATATATTGAAAACACATTATTTTACTTTGTGAATCTAAGTTATTTTTGAAAATATACACTTACTTTAAATCTGATGACTGCAACACTCCAAAAAAGTTGGGACAGTCGATTATTTATCACTTTGTAACATCACCTTTTGTTTTAATAACACTTATTAAGCAACTGGGACTGAAGACACCAGTTGGTTAAGGTTTGGCAAGTGGAAAGTTCCCCCATTGATCCATTATGCATTTCTTCAGCTGCGCGACCGTAGTTGCCTTATTTTGCACTTCATAATACGCCACACATTCTCAATCAGAGAACCCGCAACCATGCGCTTGTAATCCGGGCAGAATGTGGTTTGGCATTGTTCTGCTCTGGATGGCAGCAGATGTTGCTCCAAAATATGTACATATTTTTCTGCTATAATGATGTCCTCACAGACGTGCAAGTTACCCATGCCATGGGCACAGACACACCCCCATACCATGACAAACACAGGCTTTTGGACCTGACACTGATAACAGGTTGGATGGTCCTTTTCCTCTTTGACCCGAAGAACACAATGGCTGTTTTGTCCAAATATTATTTGAAATGTTGACACGTCACAAAACATGACTCCACTGTGCTACTGTCCATCTCAGATGAGACTGAGCCCAGAGAAGTCTGGAAAGCGTTGATGTATGGCTTCTGCTTTGCATAGTAAAGCCTTAACTTGCATCTGTGGATGCAGCAGTGAATGGTATTGACTGACAAAGATTTACCAAATTATTCCCGAGCCCATGTCAGGATATCCATTACAGACTCAAAGTCTTTTTTAAGACAGTGACGTCTGAGGGATCACTCACATTCAGAAGTGGTTTTTGTGCCGTGCCCTTTATGCTTAAATCTTTCCTTGAATCTTTTGATTTTATTGTGCAATGTAGAAGGTGAAATGCCCAAAATCTAACCAATTTGCCTTTGGGGAATGTTGTTCTCAAAGTGTTGGATTATTCACTGATGCATCTGTTGGCATATTGGCGAGCCTCGGCCATCCTAGGGTATTTTTTTGGAGGATCTGTATGATTAGTAGATGATTGCCTCACCTGTTTCACATCACCTTCTTATTTCAACTCGTCACAGTCCTAAACTGCCCCTGTCCCAACTTTTTAGGAACATGATGCATGCATCATTTTCAAAACAAATGTTTACCTTCAAAAAACTATGCATTTGATTAGGTAAAACATCAACTACCTTGTCTTTATATGTTTTTTGTTTAAATAGAAGTCAAAGTACTTTTACAAATCACACCTCTTTGTTTTTATTAGCATTTTTTTATTTTGTTTTGTTGCTGTATTTTCCAGACTGTCCCAACATTCTAAAATAGCACCCTCATATTGAATCTTCTGAACTAATTTTGACCTCATTTCTGCTTGGCAAATGAAGCACTTGCTCCCTGCTTCATGTCATGGCCTTCAGGCTAGATAGTCGGTGTTCACTAGTTTGGTGAGGCTTCTTTACACTTTGACATTGTTGTAATGGGAAGATGATTAGTAGCCTTCAGAATATATCCACTGTAACATAAACCTACTCTTTAAGGATCTGTGAGTGAAATCCTTGTCACTGGAGCTCTGGGGACCAGTTGTGGGTGATAATGCCCCTAATCACTCATTGAGAGGTTTTTCTTAATGCACACTTGTCAAATGCTTCAGGTGCGGTCAGTTTTAGCGAACAACTTTTTATCATCTTCCTCGCCGCTAGGCAGCTTGGGTTATTAGCACCTGTTGCTCAGCTGCTGACCTTGTTCCGTCCATGCATGTAAATGGCCATGGCACAGGAGATGACTGACTCTGCTTAGGAGTGTATAAGTCACTAGCACTGTCTCCTGTGTCATTTCCAGTCAGGCCTGCAACCTCACTCCTTTCTTTTATTCTCTGAAGCATTTGAGGCATTTGCCATGAGATCACACATCTATGTTATCATCACCATCATATGACCGTTGCAGTGAAATGGCCCTGGCCAGGCAGTGTTAATCCCATGCCCCCTCTGTGGGATAATCTCCCAGACTATAATACAGATGAAATTGCTGTCAGCCTCTCATCAGGCCATTGCAGGCTCCAGTAAGTCCCAGCACAATGAACAGATGCCCCTTTTAATGGTCCAGCAGAAAGACACCTGCTCTAATTATGAAACAGATATGTGTCTTTTAGCAGTGACAATGCTCTCACTGTTATAAGTGAAAAATTGTTAACTGCATATTGAGGATACACTGTCTAGTGTTAGGGAACCTGCCATTTTATTTGACCGTGGCCTATATTACAGTTTAGCAGGGAACGTGGGTTCCCAATGAATATCCATTTGATTTTTTTTTTTTTATTTTGTGTCTCTTTTACAGGGCCAGTCATGCAGATTCTACCACAATGTGCATAAGATGCGGGAGCAGAGGTCTTTGCAGTGGGTGCATGGGCTGCACCAAGCCTGGGACATAGAAGAACTGGTCAGTCTGGGCAACAAGCTACGCTCCTGTGCCTACTATGCAGCCCGGGAACTCATGCAGGATGCTTGCATTGTTTTTTGCCCATATAACTACTTGCTGGACCCACTTATCCGGGAGAGTGTGAGTCTCTTTACCAGGCAGACCAGGAGCCTGTGGGAATCTATATGAAATAACCATAATACACAGTATGGTATTAATGTATGCATGTCCTACTATAAGTAGGTCATCTGTGCTATAATATATGTATTAATATATAATAATATATATAAATAAATATATTATAAATAAATAAATATATTTTGGAGAGTGCAACACATAGTTCTTATTGATGAATAAGGCAATGCAATTTTTATTGCAAAGGTGATCAGTCTTTACTGAAGATGATTGCTCCTGTCTTCTCCATAGATGGACATCAATCTAAAGGGGCAGATTGTGGTGCTGGATGAGGCTCATAACATTGAGGATTGCGCCCGCGAGTCAGCCAGCTACACCCTAAACCAGACTCAGCTGCGGGAGGCCCGTGAGGATCTTGAGGCCATGGTGACGTATAACATCCGTCGGAATCACCATGAGTCTCTTCTGGCCTTTTGCTGCAGCCTGCTCAAGTACACTGTCTTTGTTTCCTCTCATAGGCTATAGAACAATCTAAATATGATCTTTTTGCTAACTCCCTTGTGGCTAATGGTTTGTACAGGATGTAACTTGATAAAAAGGGGTAAATGGAGCCTATGATGGTGGACAGAAAAAAGGTGCATGGGGAAAATTGCATCATATAGAAGTTCATTTATCATGCTTTTATCGATTAGTGAGCAGAGATAACTTGTCTTATATTGACAGATTCTTGTGTACCATCTCATGAGACTTGGTGTTTAATTGCAGGGCAAATTACGACATCATTCTTCAATCACTTAATATCTCCATATTCTGCTTAATATCCATTATGTATTTGATTAAGCATTAGGCATTTGATTTGACAAGGCTGTGAAACCTCAAATGGTGTCAAATTTGTCTGACAAATGGTGTGTGGATTTGTGTGTGCAGCTGGATACAAGAAAGCTCCAGTACTTTGCAAGACAGGGATTATGAGTCTGCCTGTAAGGTGTGGACTGGGAAGGAAGTTCTGGACATCTTCCATGGTCTTGGCATAACAGCTGACACGTTTCCTCTGCTTCAGGTATCCCATTCTACAGTCCACCTTCAACGTGCTCCAGTCTAATATTCATTGTTTTCTTACATTCCCCCCATGCAGAAAAGAATATTTAGATTTGTGTGTGTTTGTATTTGTGTGCTGAGCAGAAGCATTTTGAGGCAGTGCTGGAGAAGGAAGAACGGGTCGGACTGGTGAATGGGAGAGAGGACACGGTAGAGGTTCCCACCATCAGCTCCAACACTCAGACTGTGCTCAAGAGTCTTTTTATGGTGTTGGGATTCCTGATTAGACAAAACTGCAGGTCATTATCCCTTATAAAAACTGAGCTTTGCCTCCAAATCATAGTGGATGCTGTTGTTTATTTTTTGTTTGTTTGGGGGTTTTTTGTTTTGTTTTTTTGTGTCCTGAAATAATATTTCTGGCTCACATTTGATTTACTCTAAACATTTTGGTTTTGAATATGAAGATGTGACACAGTATACAAAAGCAAATGAATAATTAAAAAGCAACTTCCATTAAGGTTCTCTTCACTGAAAACAACAATGTGGAGTTCTCTTTATCAACCCGTGCATTGTTTGCATTCAGATTTTCAGGTATTGACCAGTACAAGCATTTTTTCAGCATAAAAAATGATCAGCCGGTCATTACAGTATGCTGACTTCACGTTATGTGGTAACAGGTTCATTGGTAACATCTTTATAATATTTTCTTATTGTAAAGAATTTGTTTAATTACAGTCATTTTAATTTTGAAACTCTATTTTAGAAATTGAGACATCTATTTCAGATAATTTCATTTTTACTTTTCTTTATCACTGATGAAAAATAATAAAGATATGTATATAAAGATATGACACATAAAAATATGTTGTCATGATTTATTTCATTTTTCTTTTAGTTGTCTAAACAACTGATCAGATAAAGGAACAGTGTTAATCCTAGCACTTGTTCCAGGTTTAACTTTGTAAATTAGTTGTTGCAAACTGTAAAGATAATGAGATTGCTTTTACTGTAACCTTTTAATGTGCTTTTAGGGTTATCACTGTGCTCATTCCAGTTATCCCTCAATTTGGGAAACATGAGCTAGAACCAGAATCCTAATAGCCAGTGGCAGCTGTTTGTGCCAAATTCTGTTTTAGGAAGACAATTGTAAAAACCTTTGTAGCACAACTTTATAATCCTGCATTGTCTTTTTTCGGTTTTATTACAACCAAGGCAGTCTATTGATGCCAAAGCTAATCACTGCTCTGATAATTGTATATGCTTGAAACTACTGTGTGCCAATTTCTTGTGTGTGTGCACGTATGTAGGTTTGCAGATGATTACCGCGTGGCTCTGCAGCAGAGTTATGTTTGGACTACCCAGGAGGATGTGCCTGATGCCCAGGGCTTTTTTGCCCGGCCACGCCGTCGCCGCCAGGCTGTCCGCACTAAAACTCTTGTGCATACACTCAGCTTCTGGTGTCTTAATCCTGCTGTGGTAAGTGTCTGACCCTGAGCAGCAAGATGACACAATTTTTGTATCCAGCCTGTTTTGGTTTTTTTTCTTCCACATATCATTGCAGGAACAATAATCAGTGTCTATATCATTAGTGGCCTGTGTATATGCACTTCATGATAAGTGTATGTGTGTGCTGGCAGGCATTCTCTGATCTGAGCACAATAGTACACAGTATAGTTCTCACTTCTGGTACCCTCTCACCCATGACGTCCTTCTCTTCTGAGCTGGGCCTCAAATTCTCTATCCAGCTGGAGGCCAGCCATGTCATCAGCAAATCTCAGGTTAGTACACCCTGGTGAGTAATGTAGCCCAAAGTGAAAATGCTGTTACTTAAAAATGAGAGAAGTAGGGGTTAAAGTGGCCATTCAAATAAGTTCTTCAAATAAGTAAGAGGGAAGTACAGTACATTACTTGCTACACAAGGTCAGATTTATATTTCACAAACAAGCCTGTTTTTTTCCCCCTCATTTTTTTTTTAAATTAGTATTGAACAGGACAGAGCATAATGGTACATTCACTGAAACAGTCTGTGATAATTCTGTTATAGTTATAATAATTTATTATAAGTAAGTGGACATTTTTATTTAACTCATAATATACTTCATAATTCAACATGATTCCAATAATTGCATGAGCGTAACGTTCAGGGTAAAAATAGGAAAATGTATAGGACATATCAGTTTATTACATTAAGGGTGATTGACAAATACCATCTAGAACAAATTCCAATGAAATCATAAAAATGAAAAAAGATTATATATACTGTAAATCTCATGACTGTATTAGAAGGGCTGTTGATTGGGTGCTTTTAGTATTCAGACAACTTCAGCTTTGTTTCATCTGCTCAGTAAATGGCGCACTTATATAGCGCATTCACCCATTCACACACACACTCACACACCAATGGTAGCAGAGCTGCCATGCAAGGTGCTAGCTTGCCATCGGGAGCAACTTGGGGTTCAGTGTCTCGCCCAAGGACACTTCGGTATGTGGAGTCACATGGGCCGGGAATCGAACTGCCAACCCTACGATTAGTGGACAACCTGCTCTACCACCTGCGCCACAACCGCTCCAGTAACAAACTGAATTAGATGTGTGCTTTGCATTAAAACAAAATGACCGATATAAACGATTGTGAGTTTTTGAACTATGGCATAAAATGTTTGCAGGTGTGGGTTGGCACTATTGGAGCCGGTCCTCAGGGCCATAGGCTATGCGCCACATTCAAGCACGCCGAGACCTTCACCTTCCAGGATGAGGTGGGTGCACTGCTGCTGAAAGTGTGCCAGACGGTGAGCCGAGGAGTGCTCTGCTTCCTGCCATCCTACAAGGTAAAGTTTGAGACTCTATGCTGTATTCAGGGTTTCTTGCGAATTAGATATTGAAACAGTTTACTTAGATTAACTGATGAGTGTTTTATCTGTAGTTGTGCGCGCTTTTTTTTCGAAAGAAAAAATCTGTAGTTGTGCGCGCTCACCACTGGGAGGTGTAAGAGACCACAGTTTAAGCCCTGACTTTTTTTTTTTTCTATTCACATACCATCTGCACTTGCCGCTTGACGTGTCCCTTGAACAGACATAAAGTGACACCTGAGGCACTCGTTTTAAAATTCAGTAGTAGATGTCAGAGAGGCTTTGTTTGCCACTTAGCCACTAATAGGCAATTCTAGTGTATAATGTATACTACACAAACCACAGTGCACAGACCAGCATTTTTCCTGCCTGTATCAACTTTCCGCTAACAAGCTCACTTATAGGTTTCCATTGATAAATACTTTTCTCTCCTTTGTTTGTTATGTCTTTACCATGAATAATTGATTTTCATTCAAACTGCTGGTCACAATGTCTCCTCTAAATGAATGGGTGACTTTCTGAAATGTATCCATGTCCAGACATGCATTATTTGTTATAGATAAAGTGCATGTTTTTGTATTTTAAGTTTGGATAAGTTTTAGTAGTATATTATGGTTTTTATGGATTAATATTTAATCAGAAAACTGAGAAGCCAGGGGATTCTTTTGAGCCTTTGATTCTTTGGATGTTCTGGAGCCTCAAAGTCCCATCTGAGAAATAGCCTAGACTACCGTCTGTTTCCAGATGCCTTTCGATATGCTTTCTATAACTTTGTCAGATGTGTGTACGCGTGCGTGTGTTTTTTGTTGTGTGCATGTGTAGGACTGTGTACTGGTTCACCAATTCAGATACACACACATACCCTTCACCTTGTTCTTTGAGCTGTGGTTTGTAGTAGTTTTGAATTAAACCACAGTGAACCTTATCGTCTGGCTCGAGCATAGGAGAAATACCCTGGAAACAACTGAGGGGGGAGGCACTTATTAAATGTTGGTTTGCAGAGGTGAAAAGATCTCAGAGAAACGCAAGATGCTTTTAAAGCAGATTAAGATAAGGGCCATTAGGGGTGATGTCGCCATGCTGTCTGTGTGAAGATGCGTTCGTACTGGCGCCTGGTGCCGGTGGGGAGTGAGTGTCGGGAGGCCATATCCGTTTAGCTTTTGTCCTATCAAAGTCAAAGTGCACTGCAGGGTGAATGAGCTAAGAGCCTGTGAGACCTCCGGGTCCCTTCACATGCTGCCCAGTGTCTCTAGGGCAAATTTAGGCATAAGTACATACTTGCATAGAATCTAGGACACTTAGACTGTTAGATCATGCACATCCGAACAAGGTTCAATGTTTTTTTTGTACAACAGTTACCTTTTCTGAAATAGAAAATATCACAAATTGTTAATGACATTTAGTGTTTGAGTTGATTTAACTGTTAATTAGGCAACAGCTTTTAGCGATGTACCAATACAAGCTTTTCCATTGTTAGTACAATACCTACATTATAGCTGAGAGTATTAGCGAATACCTAAACAGTGACATCCTCTTAGTAACTGAGCTTTTATTGGCAAGTTATGCGTTATGGAAGAATGCATCAGTGGACTGGATTGGAAAATGTGTACTGATCAGCACTGATAATGATCAGTATTAGATCAGTACATCTCTAATCATTTTAGATGGCCACAGACAAGAGCAGTAAACCACAGACGTTTTCTTAAACTAAAGAAATTATCAGAACACAATATTGTAATTTAATAACTTTAATATTTTACACGCGTATCCATTTTTCTTCATTTATGTGAAAGTTTTCTTGTTCCTGATATTTTTTGATTCTAAATTAAATAAATGTTTTATTTACGCCCCTCTAATTGTCAAGCTAAAGCCGGAATGACTTTCTATTCATTTCATAGAACACACAATGTGGTTTGTGATTGTTGTTTCTGTTGAAATATATTACATTTAAATAGTTTCTGAATGGAAAATTCTAGTCCGAAACCAAAAATTCAGGATGCACTTTGCCGAAAACCGAAAATTATTTTTTTAAAAACCCAGTTTAAAATAGTTTTTTTTGTATAGTTATATTAATATTAGACTTTTTAATTCAATTCATGAATTTAATTAATCTGAATTGGAAAAACTACAAACCAATAAAATGTTCACAATTTTATTGAAATTAGCATGCAAAATATATTATTTAAAATATAAAGGAGTAAGCGGTTGAAGATGGATGGATGGATGAATGGATTAAATATATTATTCTTCGTTCAGTTCTGTAACAATTAAATGTAACAGATTTTTTTCAATCTAATTATCCAAAAAAAAGTAAAGTTCTAGAAAACAATTATGATATGCAAAACAGCAGTCAAGTATTGAACTAGGCCTCTATTCTGTTTATGTAAACGTATTTCCACATTGAATTAAGATTATTGTGCAAAACAGCAGCAATAGAACTAAAACCAACCTTATACCATAAACAAAAGATGCAGCCTCAAGTCAAGAGCAAAGTTTTGTAGGGCTACATGAATTTTAATGTAATTGCTATACACATACAGTGAAGGGAAAAAAGTATTTGATCCCCTGCTGATTTTGTACGTTTGCCCACTAACAAAGAAATGCTCAGTCTATAATTTTAATGGTAGGTTTATTTGAACAGTGAGAGACAGAAGAACAGCAAGAAAATCCAGAAAAACTCATGTCAAAAATGTTATAAATTGATTTGCATTTTAATGAGGGAAATAAGTATTTGACCCCTCTGCAAAACATGACTTAGTATTTGGTAATGATTTAGTAATTACTTTTCATTTTCAATGCCCTGGCTGGGGGATTGAGGTTCTCACCCAAGATTTGACGGTAGATGGCCCCGTCCATCGTCCCTTTGATGCGGTGAAGTTGTCCTGTCCCATTAGCAGAAAAACACCCCCAAAGCATAACATTTCCACCTCCATGTTTGACGGTGGGGATGGTGTTCTTGGGGTCATAGGCAGCATTCCTCCTCCTCCAAACAATACTCCAATACTCCTACCTCTATAAAAGACACCTGGGAGCCAGAAATCTTTCTGATTGAGAGGGAGTCAAATACTTATTTCCCTCATTAAAATGCAAATCAATTTATAACATTTTTGACATGCGTTTTTCTGGATTTTCTTGTTGTTATTCTGACTCTGACTGTTCAAATAAACCTACCATTAAAATTATAGACTGATTATTTCTTTGTCAGTGGGCAAACGTACAAAATCAACAGGGGATCAAATACTTTTTTCCCCCACTGTAGCAAATTGGACAGCAAAAGTGTCAGGTTTCACTTCAAGAAAGGAAGCTACTCAACTTTCTGGCAGGAGAGACTGTTCCTCTTCTCATCAAGAACATGAGATGTTGCACTGAATAGTCTCGCACTCTCTGTACCTGTGCTTGGGGAAGATAAATACCTTCATGCAATCCAAACAAGCAATGGAAAGCATAGCTGTGCTTGTTGTGGCACTGCTGTGGATCGTGGTGCTTTCTTGTAGAACGGGGTGCACACACATTTTTGACTTGCGAGCCACTTTTAACATGACCAGTCAAGGAGATCTACCTACACTAAAAATGCGAAACATATATATACTGAGTATACTTCAAATATATATACACACAACACATGTTCATGTACCTGGCATAACTGCATGAGCCCTTAGGACACACTACAACTCAGTACATTTTTGGTCAGTACCTTACTCTGATGACGTGCACTGAATAGAATCAGCCAGGGTTGCATATTCCGGACAGTAGCTGCTGGTAGCCAGCCTCAAGCAGGCCTCCAAATGATGATCAGTCATTGTGGAACGGTAGTTGGACTTAATAATCTTCATGTGGGAAAGGGCTGACTCACAGAAATAATAGTAGCGACTGGCTCCAGTAAAGCAAAGTCTTGAAAGAGTCTGTCAAACTCTGACTGACAGCTGTCAATCCGCTCCGTGCAGTGCAATGTTAAACTGCGCACAAGCCTTCCACTGCGTCTCCAGCTCTGACGCGAGGTTTTGGAAGTTCATGGTGCTGCAGCTTTGAGGACAGAAGGTGCATTTTCTGTTTAAAGGCATTAACTGAGCTGATCATATTGACCACGGTTTGTCTTTTCCTTGCAGCTCCAAATTAATCTCATTTAACATGTTGGTCAGATCGGTTAAAAATGCCACTCATCATTGAGTTGAGGATATTCTGCATGTTTATTAGCAAAAAGAAACTCACTTATCTCCGGACAGAGCTCTGGAAATCTCTGTAGGAATTTACCCCTACTAATCCCTCTCACATCAGTGTGTAGGAGCTCAGTGGGGTCGCAGATCTCATTGCGGGCGCATTGTCCGTGGTGAATGATATTAATGTGCACACTGGGAGCTGGGTTTTGTCTTTAAAAGACTGAAAAAAGTTAACTGATTTGGTGATTTCGCTCGCTAGTCTTTAGCGCTGGAGCGTTTGATCGCACACGTGTGGTGAGAGAAAAGACGAGATCTCAGACTGGCTGTCCTGTACATCAATGCTAACGTATTTTATTTATTTATTTTTTAATGGCGATCTACCCGCACTTCCTTTGCAATCGACCGGTCGATCACGATCGACGTATTGTGCACCCCTGTTGTAGAATCTCGTCAGATAGTGAGGGAGTTCACGCCTCATCACGTGTACACATCCGTTTCTCTGCCACACTTTGCTCTGTGCTGCGTGTTGATCCTTCAGCAGATACGTTCATCACCTCCAGCTCTGCCTGTATCATTTCCCATGCACGCTGCTTTTGCTTCGCCTCAAAGAAATGTTCTTTAAATCGTGGATCTAGTAATGTTGCAATGCAACTATAACCATCTGCTAGATTGAAAGTGAAATTTCGGTGCATACCTACATTTTTAGGGCATGAACATTGACTTATGCCAATTAATATACATTTATGCTGATCATTTTTCTACATAAAGCAACAAGTTATTTTGCAGAATTGTATTTTTTTAAGGAAATTTGTTTAATGTTTAATTTGTTTATCATTAAGCTTTCAAAAGCGGATCCCAGGACCTCAAACATTCAAATGTGAACTTTTTTTTGAATACCATAAATATTATGAAATTTTAATTAGGACTCAAGCATGTGTTATTGCAGGTCATCAAAACTTTTACTTTAAATAAACAGACTTGGGTATTATTTCTGTCTCCATTTCTAATGTGTATTTAACTGAAAGACTGACAAGACAATTGGCCTCATCATGGTGAAATAAGCCAGACTTTGCTTCTGTAGCTGCTGCCTACTTGAGCTGTAAACTCTGACACTGAGCTCCATTAGCAGCTAACAGTGCTGAATCTCTCCACTCATGACTGTTTACCACATCAGTTCCACAGGAATCTCCTAATGCTTTCTCGGCAACAAGAGGAAGAAGGTTTGAGCGACGTGGTCCACTTCCAAACCCATCATGAGTCACTCGGTTTCACATGTATTTTAGAGTAAATATTTTGCCTGCAGCCGTCATGCCAATTGAAGTGTATAACTTCCTTTCTCAAAGCTCTGCATTAGGGAGGCATGCTCTTGACTAGATAAAGCCGGAGCCATCCTCCAGCCGATCTTGCACTTTATCTGCTGCTCTTAGCTCTGGGACTGTTGGCGTTGTGCTAATGGCCTGATCTGCGTCAGCTCAGAGGAGCAGAGCTGCTCGCCAGCAGGTGGCACAGGCGCCACTCGTCTCCAGCCATGGCGTAATTGTCGCTGTCATATTTGACGACTAGATTATTCACATCTGCTACATGTCTGCGCCTGCTACCACCAGGGTCTGCATGTTCCATTAATGATGCTCAACGACCAAGTAGTTTCCAATATTTAATGGGTGTTGGCAAAAAATGTCAGCCTGCTTACAAACATCAGAGTGGTGATGAAGGGAAATAGATAAAGAGATGTGCTTATAGTGTTGGTGGGGGAGTCAGTACACCACAATTCAGTACCTACAAGTGCCACTACATTATCACATGCCCTTGGAGAGTAGGGTCACTCTGTCCAGTGTACCGTATTGTGGAAGCTGAGTAATGCATATATTTTTATTCCCCCAAAACACCCATCAATTGTTTATTCATTTTTGTGCATTTCAAAAACGGTCATCACCCCACTTTTGTTTTCAACAATGCTGACCTCTAACACGTCCTAATATCATCTAAATGCAATGAAAGCCATGGTCCTGTTCTTTTAAGGAGGCTCAAACAAAGGCTGTGTAGATCAGCTTTATTCATTGCGCCTTGGCATAGCGCTGTCTAACAAATTTCAATTGAGTTGAGATCTCTTGACTGCGAAGACCATTGCATTCGGTTTACATCTTTTTCATACTCATCAAACTATTCAGTGAGTCCTTGTTTTCTGTGGCTGGGCATGCTGTCATCCTGCAAAATATCACTCCCATTAGGATAGAAATGTGGTGATCAGTCAGAATAGCTTTGTTGCCTGCACATTGTCCCACATAACAGAGCAACAAGTTTTTCTTTAAATATGTCATTTTATTTAAAAAAAAAAAAATAGTTATTTGCCCATTTGTGAATTATTTATTTAATTAATTTTTATGGAAGCTTACACCACATTCATCTAACAGATTTCTAAGATCTTCTGATAGGTTTCTTCTCCATGTCCCTCGATCCCGTTTAAAAACTAAGGGGGATAGAGCTTTTCAGTCACTGCCCCTTGTTTATGTAATCAGTTGCCACTAGACATCCGCCATGCACCTTCAATTATCATTTTTAAAAAGAGGCTAAAAGCGTATATATATTTTCTTTCAGGTATTTTAATGAAATTTTTACTATTGTCTTTTGTCCGTTTTTATTTGGTATTATGTTTTCTATTTTACTTTACTTTGTTCAGCACTTTGGTCAGCTTTGCTGTGTTAAATGAGCTTTATAAATCAAATTTATTTACTTACTTGTTAATTTCATACAGTGAATATTCACCCAATATCAGTTCGAGAAAATTGCATGATGTGTGAATTTTCACATTTTTGTCAAAACAAAATAACTACTTTGCCAGTGTACGCAGTTTACTCTTTTGTAAAATATGTTTTATTATGTCTCTGTCATAGCCGGTCTGATGTTAGTGTGATCGAGAATCCATGAGATTTTTGTCTTTAGCCACAGACTGGCCCAAGAACAAGACACAAATCTCAACCTTTTGAGCCAGAAGTCTAGTTTGTATAAAGCTGGTGTAAAAGCCAAAATGTGCAATTTATGTGTCAAAGTTGAAACCATAGCAAGTACAGTACAGTGGTACCTCGACCTACGAGATTAATTCGTTCCATAACCTAGCTCGTTCGTCGATCATCTCGTAAATCGATCGAATTATTCCCATTTAAAATAAAGGAAAAAAATTTAATTGGTTCCAACCCTTTAAAATTCCCCCAAAACACTGTACTACAT
>JAFFST010049808.1:83278-115216 GCA_022414735.1 Noturus placidus
GGTGGTGGGAGTGTCATGGTCTGGGGCTGCATGAGTTCTGCCGGCACTGGGGAGCTACAGTTCATTGAGGGAACCATGAATGCCAACTTGTACTGTGACATACTGAAGCAGAGCATGATCCCCTCCCTTCGGAGTCTGGGCCACAGGGCAGTATACCAGTATGACAATGACTTTTGCCTTGCTAAAGAAGCATGTCTCCATACCTAAACCCTATTGAGCATCTGTGGGGCATCCTCAAACGGAAGGTGAAGGAGCACAAGGTATCTAATATCCACCAGCTCTGTGATGTCGTCATGGAGGAGTGGAAGAGGACTCTGTGAAGCTCTGGTGAACTCCATGCCCAAGAGGGTTAAGGCAGTGCTGGAAAATAATGGTGGCCACACAAAATATTGACACTTTGGGACTAATTTGGACATTTTCACTTAGGGGTGTACTCACTTTTGTTGAAAGCAGTTTAGACATTAATGGCTGTGTGTTGAGTTATTTTGAGGTGACAGTAAATTTACCCTGTTACACAAGCTGTACACTCACTACTTTACATTGTAGCAAAGTGTCATTTCTTCAGTGTTGTCACATGAAAAGACATAATCAAATATTTACAACAATGTGAGGGGTGTACTCACTTTTGTGAGATACTGTATGTTTAATCTTTAGTCAAGACTTAGTCAAGAATTTGGTTCTGTTTGTAGTTGGGATCGTGTCTCTTTACCCTCCAGCCTTAGTCATGGATCCAACCTATTAACGGTTATTCTAAAACGGCAGTATTCAGTGTCGGCAACTTAAGCCAGCTACCCGAGTCCAATAGTTACATCAGTTTTTACATGGCAAAAGTTGTGCTGATACAGAGATGGTTAATGCAGCTGCTTATGTTGATTTTCGGTGTAATATAAAAGCACAAAATAAAAATAAAAAAAGCTATTATGATATATCGCAAGCATCAATTGAAAATGAAACATCTAATCGGAGTCTAGTATATTGCCAATATATTTATATACTAGTTGTAGTTGTAATCTCAATCACTGAAAATTTGGTTGAATTTAATAATATGGCTTCCATCCATTTATTATTTAGCAGCTTATAAAATAGCCCTTAATGCAGCATGCCCTATTATTTTGCAATGTATTTTTTTAATACATCATGCAGTTGTGCACAGGGTATAAATAATTTAATCATGCTTTTAATTCACTAATTTTTGTTTGCAAATGCAATGTAAAAATCGCAATGATTTAGTTAATTAAAAAATAAAGGGGGGAAAAAACACTCACAGTTTGAAGGAGAACCTGACCATGCATTCATCCACTATGCTTACAGCTCACTTTGTGGTGTTCATAATTGTATCAGTAAAAAATTAGGATCAGGATAAGCAGTGCCACAGATTAAGATGCTGTTTCCCAGGATGTTTTCTCTCTCTCTCTCTCTCTCTCTCTCTCTCTCTCTGTATATATGTGTATGTTTGTGTGATACACAGAAACCTGTATATAGTGAGGAATCTGTTGGCAAATCTGTGTGCCTAAATAGATGCTGGATAAACTGAGGGATCGCTGGATGAACACAGGCTTGTGGGAGAAGCTAGAGGAGCGGAAAGCAGTGATTGCAGAACCACGTGGAGGAGCTAAGAGTGACTTTGATGAGCTGCTACAAACGTACTACAATGCCATCAGACAAAGTGGAGCCCGAGGTGGGAGTAAACACAGTTCATCTGCTGTTCTGGGGTCATATTTTCTGTAAAATCTCTTTGTGCAGGAGTTTATTTGATGACTGTAATATTAATTTGTTTTTGTTTTTTACTCAGATGGGGCACTTCTGATTGCAGTTTGCAGAGGGAAAGTGAGTGAGGGACTGGATTTTACTGATGACAATGCCAGAGCAGTGGTCACAATTGGCATTCCCTTCCCCAACATCAAAGACCTGCAGGTAACACTTTGTACTGCTGAGTAGTGCCATTTTTCCGCTTTAATTACAGCAATATTTTGGGATGTGTTCTAATTTATTATCATTTTAAAAAATGTGGACCATAATGAGCAATTTCCTGTGAAATGCTTCATAGTAATTTTAGTACTGCCTGCTTTTATAGTCAGGTCTCAATAAAAAATGTCCAGCACTGCTGTTGATTTCTACTAAATCTAGTTCTGCAGGGTTGAAATCCATCAGTGGCCTGTTTTAACTCAGCAGTTAATTACCAGGCTTAGTAAGTTAAAGCAGGAAATTACAAAAATGTGCCCTTCTTCAGGACTGGAGACGATTGCTATGGCCTTACTGTAACTGTCCTGTACAGCACTGGTGTTTTATAAAATCTCCAGAAAGATCCTAAAAGAGAACAAAGCTGTAGCTTTCCTTTTCTGTGATCCGTGAAATAACTCTATGGTGATTGTACAGTTTCTGTTCTGTTCTTAGCATATTATCTTGACCTTTAAGCTTCCCCCTCTGTCTACCTTGCTGTCAGAGTATATTGAAGTTTTTCTTACCGTGTCTGTCACCATGAGGGACACGTGTGAATGATTGGTGCTTCCTACCACATCAGCTTGGTTGCTTTACCTCTGGGGAAAGGTTCTGATTTTTTTTCATTTATGCTCTGTTGGAAACTGATTTGCTTTGCCATTCGGATAAGGTTGTAGAGGGGATATCAGGTGGGTTTTAATTGCAGCCCTTGTTTTAGGCTTTCAAAATGTCCTGGTCAAGCATTAATACATTAAGCTAATTGGCCAAAGGGGAATACTGTGCATGCGAGCTCCTCCACCAGAAGGCGTTTGATTTCTCAAATGCCACATGGTGTGCGTGACAGAGCTCTACAGTATTTGCTTCTTGAACTGCGTCAGCTTACCCTGAGATAATCAGTCACTCTCTAAAGACATTGTCCTGACACATGGTTTAGAAGTGGAGAAAAAAAGGAACTTAGATTGTGTTTACTAAAGAGCAGTCAAGTGAATAACATAACATATATTCGTTTTATTGGTAACTTGTAAATATAGTCAAGAAACAAGTGTGAAAAGAACTGTGATCTCGGTTCTAAGCCAAAAAAAATATTATTCGTATTTTTTACATTCCTTCATTTTAATGCTAATTAAGGCTAGGGATGGGCGATATAGACTTAAAACGATATCACAATTTTTTCTGTCGTTATTGCGATAAAGATAGTGACGATATAAATATAGTACCATGCACCACTGTTTTTGGCCACAAGTGATAGCTGTGATCTTGAGAGTCTCAGAAACACAAACATTGATCTAAAACTGATTTTCTGTAACTAACCAGTTCCAGATAGTAGATTTAGCTCCTTGTTTATCAATAAACTCCTCCTCAGCTTCACCTCTACCTTCTGCCGTACTTGCTTTCTCTCTGCACATGAGCTGCGAATGGGTCACAGGCCGTCGCACACAAATACGTCATCAACTAGGCTTTATCATTGTTATTATTATGGGAAGACTAATTCTTATTGTGGGGAGAACTTTTACCAGTATATCACAAATGATATCACTCATCCCTAATTAAGGCCTTATTTTTACATTAAGGAATTTAAGACATTTTCAGACTTTAATGACCCGCAGAAATCCTGTTCTCATTGAAATAAGAATGATTTTAGTTTTGAGATCACAGTTCTTTTCACATTTGTTTCTTGAATAATACATACTTAAGTTATTTCATTACTGTAGCAACTCCTGTGCGTTTTTAATTACCGACTTACTTACACATTTGGTTAAATCTTGAGCTAAAAATAAAGGTTATTTTGTAGAACAGTTTAATCATATTAGGCTGCCAAAGACACAGTGTGTCTACCCAAAGGTAAAATGAATCCAACAGTATTAAGGGCTGCTTAAATAATCAGTCATGGCAATGTTCCTGTTCTTCTGGTGATGGTGATTAACCACTTGACGGTAAAAATCAGACCTGATAAATGGTCTCTAAGCCGTTCTGAAGATGTAGCCATGCTTATTTACACCATACATTTATTTCATAAATTTAGTCATTTTTTATTATGCAAATTGGAATTTCATATATTTTTAATTTCATAATATCAATACATTTTTACACAATATTACATTTCGACATATCTACATGTCTACATAATATTAAACAACATCCATCATTAAAAGTGCTATATTATTTAGGACTAATGTTTAGTCTTGATGCACACCTCTAACTTGTATACCACGATAGTGCTGCCCTCTGAATCAAAATATTGCAAGAAGTGCATTTTCTTTTTTTTATTTTCTCATTCATGTGTATGTAAAGCATAAAGAATAATTGTGGTTCTGCTGGACTGAACATTTATGATGTGGAGTCTTCGGGCTTTCTGCCCTCTTGCTTTCAGTGTGCTGATTAGAGAGATGGATGCTCTACTGTTCTAAAGCAGAGTGATACTGAGACCTTAGGGCTTCCTGGGGTCTAGGAGATTATGCCATTAGGGAAGAGGCAACAGTGGACATTGACACTAATAACTGGCAGAGCACAGTGGCTCCTTTGCCTACAGCCCCCCCCCCCCCCCCCCCCCCCCCCCCACACGCACACACACACTGGCATCGTATTGGGCTGTTGCATATGTACCTTTGAGAGCTATGTCAGGATGCGTTCATCTGATATACTCACTCTTATACGATAATTATTTTTCACAGCATTGAAATACTTCCACATTTACCTTCACATTATGTTTCAGCTCTTTGTTTGAAACATAAAACATGTTTGTGGAGACAAGTGTCTTATTAGAAAAATACTCTGAAGTCAGTCTGTGAAATGGTACATTAGCAAAGGTTACATTTGAGGACTTTGCAGTATAATTCAATAGTTAAAAAAAAAAGTTAATGCAGTGTCCAGGGGTCAAAAGATCTGTAATGCAGAGTTTTGAATGTAATGTTAAATTTCAAATGCTGATAAACAAATGCTGTTTGCTTTGGGTACTGTTTTATGGTTATGCAGGCATGTAGACAGAGTTTTATTGCACCTTCTCAACAAATTAGCCTGTAAAAATGAAGGTTACCAATATTCTTGAAGTTTGCTCCAATTATTTGCTTTTATATTATCGTTTGACCTAATAAGATGCTTGTAACTCTTAGCTATTATAATTGTTTTTAAATAACTGCTTAAAATATATCAATAGAAAAAAAATGCAGGATGTAAACATGGATTTTTGTAAATTACCCTGGTGCATCAATATGAATCTGTCTATTTTTATATGCTTGATATATACACAATCAGTCAGTCATGAAGCATGCCTGTCAGTCAATGTCTGTTTTTAGGGATGAACAGGTGAAGTTGGAGAAGAAGGCTATCCTCTGACATTTAACAAATCCCTTTCAGCTTTGGTTTCTTGCACATTTAGGAGATTAGGCCCACAGCTAGAACTGGCTTTTTCACATAAGCAGCCAGTCATATCCAATTGAGTGTCAGTGTAGTGCAGGGAGGTGAAGGCCCAGATGCTGAAATGGACCCTGATTTAGAATTAGATGACATTGCCAGCCTTGAGCTAGTGGCCTTTACTTTTGATGATTAGATCTTCGTTCAGTTGTGTTGGCTCTGAGACTGATGATCAGCATCGTATCTGACATATCAGCCCTAGTGCCTTCGAAGAATTACTGTAGGTACTTACTACAGTAATTTATTTACTTGTTAGCTAACAAAACACCACTTAAACAGAAGCATATTATGAGAAACTAAAATGTTATGAGAAGTCCATAGATGTTTTATTTATAACTTACAAAAAACTTGCAACGGGCGGCTGTGGCGCAGTTGGTAGAGTGGGTTGTCCACCAATCGTAGGGTTGGCGGTTCGATTCCCGGCCCGGAGGACTCCACATGCCGAAGTGTCCTTGGGCAAGACACTGAACCCTAAGTTGCTCCTGTTGCCCCAAGCTAGCACCTTGCATGGAAGCTCTGCTACCATTGCTGTGAGAGTGTGTGTGTGAATGGGTGAATGAGACACAGTGTAAAGCGCTTTGGATAAAAGCGCGCCATATAAATGCCTATATAAGTGCGCCATTTACCAAATCTATTATTGAGGATAGATATAAAATATAAATATATAAATGAGTTTGAAAAAAAGGAAACTGTTGCAAAATTGTGTCTTAATGTCCACTTGGTACTGTCAGTAAGAGTTATATTCTTATATAACTGACACCTGATGATATCCATGATGCTCTGTAAAATGCATCATGTTAATACGATACCAGTATCATGTTATATTGCCCAGTACTAGTGGCACTCAGACCAGGAGTTATCCTATGTGTGGTCAAGGCGTGTGTTTGTGTGTGTGTTTTTTGGGGGAGAGGGTCTGATGTTTGCTGGAAACAGGCTGTACCTGTCCTGGTGATGACCTTTTAGTTCTAAGCGGGTGCCTCTGAACACACGGTACCTGTCACAAGCCGTTAGAAATCCTTGCCAACCTGTCCTACCCAACGGGAGCTGAACTTTTCACTTGTTAGCTTTAAAAGGTTAGCGCTAAAAAGCAGAGTGATGGGTGAAAATTGATGGACAGCTCCCTGGCATTTTACGGACCAAGGCTCATGTCATTCAGTGGCCTGTTCGCGCCATCCCATGCCCTACTCCTCCACGCAAAACCAAGCAAAGCAGTGAGTGTGGGCAGAGGTTTACGAAAGCTTTCCAGGCCATGACGGTCACCTTCAAGGGAGTGTTTACCTTTGCCTCTCACCTGTTCAGCCTGGGGAAATGCAATTGGGTCTTGTTTTATTAAGACAGCTGTTCTGAATTAGTGTGACTGACCATGGAGTATTTCTGATGGAATGTGTCTCTAGCTGGTTTTGTATAACATTTTTAAAATTTGTTCAGAGATGACCTAGTATTAGTATTGCATTTTTGTACAATGACATTTACAGCATTTAGCAGATGCCCTTTTCCAGCACGACTTAAAGAAGTGCTTCCAAGAAAAACATATTCTCCTTCTAGTTCAGTAGGTCAGGGACTAATAATACCATCAAGCTAAACCATTTTTAAAAGAGTAACTATTTAATTTACATTTGATTTAGATGATTTATTTAATTTAAGTGCTAATTCAAGTCCTTGTCAAGAAATAGGTATTTAGTCTCAGTTTGTAGTATTGTAGTTTTTGAGGTCTAATTATATTGAGGTTTAGTGATACTTTGGTTCAGTGTTAAAAATCCCAGTTTAGGAACCAGAATATTTTGTTGTCTTTTTGTTTTGTTGTTGTTTTGTCTTTACATCCATATTTTCATTTGGGTTACAGGTTGAATTGAAGATGAAATACAATGACCAGCACTGTAAATCCAGAGGCCTTCTTCCTGGAGGCCGGTGGTATGAGATCCAGGCTTACCGGGCCCTAAATCAGGCTTTGGGAAGGTACGTATTAGAGATTTGAGATCAGATAGTTGGTGAGAAATATTGATTATATAAATAGTAATATTTCCAAAAGTCTTATAATTGCATCACAAATATTGTAATTATGCTACACACAAGGTATAATATGGAACATTTGAATGGATAGTATGCTAATTGGAAGGCTGTCTACATTTAGAGTGACTGTTTTGATTTTTTTTTTTTTTTTTTTTTTGAAGTGGAGATTATTGAAAATGAAATCATCCATTTGCTCTCCATAGGTGTATTCGTCATAGAAATGACTGGGGTGCACTTATTTTAGTGGACGACCGTTTTAGAGCCAACCCCAACAAGTATATCACAGGTAAACTAATGAGGAAATGGTTTATGCTAATTCTGATGCCATCTATGTTTCAAGTGGCTGTTTTATAAAAGAGTGAATGTCTGTCATCTCACTGTGTAGTTGCAAGTCTACAAACACTAGATGGGGATAGTGGACTTTACTATGAGATACCCATGTATGAACAGTTAACAAACAATGTGTACATAAGGCCTCTGCTCTTTTACATTCATTTTAAGCCAGAAGTGTTGATTACATGAAATTCTGAACTATCGTTTGCACATAGTGTTCAAAACAGTATTGAAAACACCTGCCACAAGCTTTATAATATAGATGTAGATTTATAATGTAGATAACGATAATACATTTATAATGTAGATAACCAAGCAGTGGCATGGTTATGGAAATATAGATTAGGGATGTGGTTAGTCTAACACACTTTTTCACGCTCATCCTAGGCCTGTCCAAGTGGGTGCGTCAGCTGGTGAAGCATCATGACAGCTTTACTAGCGCCATGCAGTCTTTGGGGTCCTTCTCAAAGAGCCAGCAGGAAGAAGAGAGCCACACTGAGCAGCTTTCTCAGACTACCCACGAGTCCCCCAGGACTCGTTCATCTGCACTACAGTCCCCTCCTGAGCTTCCGAAACTGCTCCAGTGCCTGAGCTCTGAGGGTCAGGTTACTGTTCCTGTTGTCAACTCTTCGGAAGCAGGTACATCGTCTCTCTCCAATTTGTAGTCACTTATATTTTTAACATAGTGTGTTTATTTAGCAATCTACCATGCCTGTAGATTGTTTGTACGCCAGACAAGCATTCTGACACCTTTGCTTGAGAAGAAACACAGAAAACCTGTAAACATTTAAAATGCATGACTATATCAAAATAATTCAAAACTATAACCATGAGTGAAGGTCTTCAGGGGTGGACAAGTCATAAATGTATTATCTAACTGAACTGGCAAGTGAAAACTCCACAGTGTGTTGCCCAGGCTGTTTTGGTTTTCTGGAAAAAAAATAATTGAATACATTAGCTGATGTAGGTAATGTCATATAATAATGTTTGGCCAGTTAGTTTTCTGGTTAAGTGCACAAATATAAACTAAGGGAAACATTCCCGGGAGGGGATGGCTGTGTAAAAATAGTCCACTTCATTCCACGTGTCCACTCCAGATAATGTTTTCTAATATAGCACACTATGCTTGTGACTGAAAAACTCAGCACATTGTGACTACGGTGTACTTGCACTGTATGTAAAAATATTATTTAAGCCTGGCATCTGTATTGTATTGGTCTCACAGGAGAGTTGTAGAGTTAGTTATAGAGAATTTAGTTTGCTGGGTTTTGTCAGTCTTTCCACATAGGTGTGTTTCTTATTCTGAAAATACTGTATACCATCCATGCTAATTAATCCACCTCATAAAGTACATTCTGCTGTGAACCAGATCATGCCACGGCTGATTTGTGTAGTGCCGAAGACTGTGGGATTCTGGGGCATGTGTTAAAGAGCATAGATGTCTTTCGCAGCAACATAAAGTGCATTAAGTTTAAATATTCATGCCAAACGTTAGTAGGAAGTTGGATTTATTTTCTTTTTCCGGTTGTTAAACCTACTCATCTACCAGGTAACTATAAATGAAAAACTAAGAAGCTGACATTAAATCTGCTTGCCCCGGGTGTCCAGGCTGCTTATATTATCTACCCCTGGTCTTAGAATGAGACAGATATTACAGATTGCCTTCATTTATGTAGCTTTATCCAAGTTTTGGACCCTGGAGCAATACAGTAAAATGTAAGTCTGGTTAATGATGATTTCCCCAAGGTTTTGTGATACGAATGCATGCACTTCACGAGGCCAAAACCATGTCACTTGTGTTTTTGTGGTTCTGCTGGTAACACCACCACCAGTTCTTCCCTCTGTAGAAGTATTCTTAAGAGACCAGTTATACAGATTTAGACCTTAACTTACAAATACCTTTCACTTTAAAAAAACAAAACATATATATGCATGGTACGCATGCATGCACTTCACGAGGCCAAAACCATGTCACTTGTGTGTGTATGAAAGCTTTCTGTAAATAAATAAAATAAAATATTTGTTTACCAACTTCCCCAACAGTGCAGTGTATAGGCAATTATTCCTTCAATGTTATCTTTAGATTGTGCTTTTAAAACAGGGTCTTGAGCTGATTCTTGACTTGTATTACTAGTATTTAATGACTATGATGCTGGGTTGTGTTTTCTTTGGTGGTATGTCTATCGTACCTATATAACATGTTGACATGCCTGCTGTTCCTTTGTCTGACAATTCAAGCAGATGATTTGCAGCTGCTTATAAATAAATAACTTGATCCTTTGCGCATACTTTTCAGAGGTGACTTTTTTTTGTGAATTTATAGCAAGTGTTTAAGGCTTACGTTTTGACTCTATTTTTGTTTAGGTGACCAGAAGCCTTCACAGCTTCAATCACAATCACTAATTCCTCAGTGTAATGTGCCTAAAATCCTGCCAAAACAACAAACGATACCAACCATGTTCACTTCCACTCCAGTCAGTTCTCGGTTCAGGACCCCTATCTTCCGATCTAAAGACTCCAGGAAGGACCCGGACCAGTGTGTAAATTCAGCAGTCATTAATAAGGACACCGTTTCTGTACCTGATCAGGCAGTAAAAGATCAGACTGAAGTTGTTCCTGAGAACAAACCGAATGAGATTCCATCTGACCCTCCTCTTCAGCCTCTAGCCCTGTCCCCTGTTGAGACACCTCCATACTGTATTTCCAATCAGGAAACGAGTGTAGCGGGACTTGACAATGCTGAAGAGGAGGACCAGAGTATCTTCTACACCCCAGAGCTGTTTGAAGGAGAAGATGATGAGTCAGCTGCAGCAGCTATAGGTGAAGATGAGAGATCAGCTATGGCAGCTACAGAGGAAACTCCTCTTAAGTTGGAACAGCTTCTTTGCCCCATCGGAAAGATGGCTGTTGGACAGCCTGAGGAGTTGTTCAGGTCCGAGAAGGACCAATCGAGGACCTGTGCTGGCTCTAGTGCTGTTAATGGAGGTTCTGTGTATCCTGATAGAGACAGTGTTTCTCCTAACAGAGGCTGTGTATTTTCTGAGAGTATAGCAGAGCAGGCAGGGGTGAGCTGCTGTATAAGCTGTGAGGACAGGGCCACACAACAACAACACAGCAGCAGCAAGTCACGTAGGCTCTCCAGGTCCAGGCAGAAAACATCAAACAGAGAAGCAGGTAAACTCACTACCTACTCCGTCTCTCAGGGAGTCAGCCAAAAGGTCATTACAATCGATGATTGAAAAACTGTAACATTTCTAAATGGTAAATAAATATAAAGCTGTACCACAGTCAATAAATATATCTTTCTAAAAATGGTGGTATCTTTAGCGTTTGTGTCAGTACTGTGGGATTGCAAACACACGGGGTCAACGTTCAGAACTGATTTTAACACAATCCTGCAATTTCTTTTGAACTGTGTTATAATGAGTGTCTGGCACATTTCCCTAAGCTTCGAAACATGAAGACTTGATGGGGATGATTTTAATGAGTTGACCTGTAATATCTGTGAAGTGGAACAGGGGGAGCTAAAGGGTTTCTTATACAATTCATTTCTCATGGCTGAAAGTTGTTTTATATCAATATTACAGGTCAGTAAAATTTTAATTGTATGTCCTTTGAATATAAATAAGGCAAAAGTTGTGTAGTTACAATAAATGGCCACAGAAGGCTCTTGTTATTTTTAACAGATTAAAAAAAAGCAAAAAAACAATTAATGTACTGAATATGAACACGCAATAAAATAGAAATTGTATTCTCTTTCTATGTTGGTGGAGGTTATGGTGTTAGTCTTTTTTTTCCTAGGCAGATTCTTCTCATTGAAGTTAATGTACAGATTTCAAACAGTGCACATGCACTCTCAGATCATCTGTTGTTTGGGTTCTTTAGTGATGGAAATCTGTGTACAGTAACCACCTCTGCCCTGAGGTGAATCACTTTCAAGTGCTTGTTCTCAGCACTAGAGTTTCTTTCCCCTTGGCATTGGATTTGAATGGGTGTGGTATGGGAGAGGATAAAAGGCCATTTTCCCCCGTGTTTTTAAAGTGCACCTATTATGGTTTTGAAACGTGTTTAATTTTGTTTTAAAGGTCTCATACAACAGATATACATGCATCCAAGGTAAAAAAAAAACACTTTAATTTGCTCATAATTTAAATTACAGCATTACCCTTTATCCCAGTGTCAAAAACTACTCCTTAAATGATCCTTTCTGAAGGATTCATCCTAAACTCTTCCTTTCAAAGATTTGTTGTGATTGGTCTACCGCTGTCTGCGTGTTTCAAAAAGGAAACGCCCACTACCATAATGAGTTTCAGCTCTGTCTGTTTGCGAGAAGCCGATGAAGAGCAGAGGCAGGGCTTTTTGTTACAAACCTACATACAGTATGTGAGTACAGGAAGTAAGTCTGGAATTACTAACGACCCAGAATCAGTTCCTTCTTTTGGGAGTAAATAACCCTGTTTGTCATGCGCTTTTGATTTGTGAAACTTTGTAGACTTATTACATTCACAAACAGCTCTATAACACACTACATGAAAGGTGATATTTGAAAAACCATAATAGGAGCACTTTTATGGGAGTGAATGTTTTCATTTTTAATCCAACGAATGCACGTGACAAAAATAATAGACAGACACAATTATCTGAAAACAGCTTCATCTTAATTACTGTAGATTTTTATTTATTTTGTCCTTAATATGAGCTTAAATAGTGTTTCTCTTACGACCTTTTTTTTTAAACCTAGAATCTGTGCCTCCCCACCATTTTTCTTAGCAATAAATCAGTGAGCCACATTAGCATTATTGAAG
This sequence comes from Noturus placidus, assembly GCA_022414735.1. Classification (NCBI taxonomy): domain Eukaryota; kingdom Metazoa; phylum Chordata; class Actinopteri; order Siluriformes; family Ictaluridae; genus Noturus; species Noturus placidus. Next base: position 95,776 of record JAFFST010049808.1, read on the forward strand.
CCCTTGTTCTAACTCTTCAGTTCTAGTGGAGGAGATGTCTTTTTCAAATTAAATGCTATTAGTCTCAACGAGAATTGTGTTGTTAGATGGCTTTATGCAGTGATGTCGTTAATGTGGGGGCTCCAGAGGAACTGGGAGGGAATGTCTTTCAATTAAGCTCATCCCTCTTCATCTATGTTGTGCCAAGTGATTGTAATTGCATTGCTGGAATGGTGGCTGCTCCATTCGTATCAGTGCAATCTTGTGCATGCGAGGAATGTGGGAATTGGCTGTTCAAGATATTCTAATAAGCTGTCTGCACCCATGCAAGACACTTTCCCAAATGCTGCGAATGAGATGACTCTGTACAGTTTCTGCATGAGGTTCTGACTAACTTTACTTGGTTTGGTAGGTCACAGTGCAGTGGAGAGGAAGAAAGAGAAAGTTTGCAAACACAGAAAGCGAGGGAGTAGTCAGGCAGCTTCACTATCTTCAGAAAGTCCAATCCGGACTCCAGCTTTAACCCTGGTCCAGGACATTAGAGCTCAAGGCAAGGATGCCGTTACCACAGAGGTCCAAGTAGCAATGGTGCTGAAAGCAGAGAGTATAGAGGATTCTGAATGTCAAAGCAGCGCCAAGACCATGCAGACCCCAGTTTTCTGTATGCAGTACAGTAATCCTAAAGCAAAGAGTACAGCACTGACAGTGAGGAGAACAACAAGGAGAGGAGCAACAAAGCGCATGAGCTGTACTAAACCCACAGCAAAGGACTGTCATGAGGTCACTGCTGAGGGTCAGTCTGCAGTGAGTTTTGAAATTGTCACTCCAGAGCCACAGAGTAGAAAAAGTCAGAGACATTTGGCTGTATCTAATGAGAGGAACAGTTCTCCTCATCAAACAGGAGAAGTTAGTGATGCCTCAGTTGTTTACCAGAAAGGTAGGAAAATATGTAAGGTCATGTACCACTTTGAACAAATGAATGATATCAACATTATTGTACAAAAACATATAGTTGCCAGATTTTGTAACGTAACCCTTCATTTTGAACTTACCTTTTATGTGATCAATTTTACAGGGATCAGAGTTCAAAGGTCATGTGTAAGGAAAAGCAGGAAGATCAATATGATGGTAAATGATAAAATCAAGCCTGAGAAAAGACAGCAGGTAAGTGTTTGTTTAATCTAGTGGGTATGCAGAGTGCTGAGATTTTTTCCAAGTGTGACCCTAGGGTCAAGTGCTATTCTTTTCCAGCAATTTTCCAGTGGTTCACCGTGTACGAAAGGACTTCACTGTGGTTTTTGCCAGACAGAGCTCCTTCCCTTTGCTCAAGGTCAGTTTAAATATTGTTGTAGCTTCCAGTATTTTGTTTGAACCCACAAATGTTTTCAAGTGATCAAAATATTGGAGCATGTCCATGTGCCATGATAGATTGATTGTTTAAACTATTAATAGCTCTGAAGGTCTACTCTTGATGTAAGCCCTGAGTTTCAACTGTGACTGCAGTTGTTGGTAAAAAGGATAAACCAACATGAAGACCAGAAAGCTGTCTATGGGAGAAAAGCAAGTCATTTTGAGAAAACGAAAAATTGTGAGAGCAGTGAAGGAAAACCCCCAAAACAATTTCACCACCAACCTAATATAGAGGCCACAAGATTCAAACCAAGGCCAGATTGGAATTAGCAAATAAATGCAGAGATGAGCCACAGGTGACCAAGGTGAACCTCAACTGAAGTGATGAAATGGCTAAAGTGTGAAGAAAGAAAGGATTTGCTCATGATCCCAAACATTTGAGGTCATCAGTCAAGCATGGTGGAGGTACAGTAATGTCATGGCTTGGGCTTGCATGGCTGCTTTTGGAGCAGGCTCACTAATCTTCACTGATTATGTAACTCACGAGGGTAGCAGCAGAATAAATTTAGTACAATGCATATAATCATGCAAATACGAGCCAGCAGCTTTGAGTAATGTTCACATCAACTATTAGAATAGGAAAAAACATGATCTCTCTGGTTTTGACCATGGCATTGTTTGTTGGTGCCAAATGGGCTGGATTGAGTATTTCTGTACCTGCTGATCTCCTGGGATTTTCACAAACAAGAGTCTCTGTAGTTTGCTCAGAATGATGCAGTAATGAAAAATCATCCAGTGAGTGGCAGAATGGACAGACTGATTGAGCTGACAAAAAGGCTACATTAACTCAGATAACCACTCTACAATTGTAGTGAACAGAAAGGCACCTCAGAAAGCACATAACTCAAACTTTGATGCTTACAACAGCAGAAGACGGGCCCCACTTCTGACAGCCAGCAGAAAGCTGAGGCTGCAGTGGGTACAAGCTCACCAAAGCTGGAGAGTTGAAGAATGGAAAAAAGGATCACAGATGGGTATGGTCAGAGTTTTACACCAATATCATGAATCCATGGCTTCAACCTTCCTTGTGTCAGCAGTCCAGGCTGGTGGAGGTGGTGTAATGGTGGTGGGAATGTTTTGTGGCACATTTTGATCTCGTTAATACGAATCAATCATCACTTGAATGCCTCAGCCTTTTGGCCATAATTTACCCATCTTCTAATGGCTACATCCATCATGACATGTCTTCTCAAACTGCTAGACTTGGCCTTGTCAATGAGTTCAGTGTTCTTCAGTGGCCTTCCCTGTCCGGATCTGAATCCAGTAGAACACCTTTGGGATGTGGTAGAATGGGAAATTTGCAGCATGAAAGTGCACTTGTGAATTCTGTAGGAATTGTGTGATGCAATCATGTCAACATGCACCAGAATCTCAAAGGAATGTTTCCAACATCTTGTGGAACCCATGCCATGAAGAAATGAAGTTGTTTTGAGAGCATATGGCGGCTCTACCCAGTATTGCATAGTGTTCATCATAAACTGCTCTGAGAGTGTAAATTCATACCCTTTTGTATCCAACTTTACCAAGAGTGCAAGTAAACACACAGTGCAGTTTTTATTTATTTATTTATTTTTTATTGAAGCAGAAAAAGTTGTCAAACACCTATCACCCATGTGGAAAAACTAATTTTAACCCATAAATTTCAAATTTGCTTGTGCCACCTTTTAGTAGCAATAACTGCAACCAAACATTCCTGATAACTGGATTTACTATGATTTACTCCTCTACATTGGCTGGATCATTGTCTTGCTACATAATCCAGTTGTGTTTGAGTTTCAATTTATGGACTGAAGACCGGACATTTTCCTTTTAGGATGTTCTGGTAGAGAGCAGAATTCATGTTACCCAGGCCCTGAATCAGCAAAACATCCTCACACCATCACACTTCCACCACCATGCTTGACCATGAATGTGATATTTCTTTTTGTGGAATTCTGTGTTTGGAAGACAGTGGTCCTGTTACATCTGGTGTAAATCCACTTTTGACTCATCAATCCACAGAACATTCTCCCAAAAGGTTTGAGGATCATCAAGGTGTGTTTTGGTATAATTAATTCGAGCTTAAAGTTCTTCTGGGTTAGCAGTGGTTTTCACCTCGTAACTCTTCCATGGATGCCATTTTTGCCCAGTGTCTTTATGATAATGGAGTTATAACCTTTATTGATGCAAAAGAGGCCTGTAGTTCCTTTGATGGTAGTTTCTGTGATATTGGAGGAATTTTGGTAGGTCGGCTACTTCTGGGAAGGTTTACTACTGTGCTGAGTTTTTCCATTTGGAGATAATGGTTCTCACTGTGGAGTCCCAGAGCCTTTGAAATATCTTTGTAACCCTTCCTAGACTGATGTATTTCAATCACCTTCTTCCTAATCATTTCAGAATTTTTTTTTTTCAATTTCAGCATAAATGGTAAATGGTACACTTATATAGCGCTTTTATCCAAAACACTTTACACTGTGTCTGATCCACCCATTCACACACACACTCACACACCAATGGTAGCAGAGCAGAGCACCATGCAAGGTGCTAACTTGCCATCGGGAGCAACTCAGGGTTCAGTGTCTTGCCCAAGGCCACTTCGGCATGTGGAGTCATCATCAACTCTATTTTTTTTTTTAATTATATATCTGGTAAAAAAAAAAAAAATAGTAAACATGATAGAGGTATATTGTAGCCTATTTGAATATGAACTATAAAACCCATGTTAAGTGTTTTTGTCTCCTTAGGTGTAGTACAGAGTGCACTTTGTAAACATGTAGAAGTGTCTGAGTTAGTGGCGAGCTTGGAGCAGTCGGGTGAGAGACCACAATGTCCGTGCGGTCCCTTAAGAGCCACTCAGTTTAATGGCAATTCCCTACTAATGGTCCATAACAGCTTAGCTTTACAGACCCTGCGCTGTTCACTTCAGCCCTACATGCCTGAGAATAAAAAAGGTGAGTTGCATTGTGTTGCATTTGATTTACCAGAATTTTTTTCTAAACTCCTTTTATGATGGTCTGAATGATTCATGAGTGATCATTTAAAAGTACACAGTAAATCAACGTGTATTGTCTTGTATGTTTTTGTAAATGTATCTAAACATTGGTAGAAATCACTTTTGTTAATCTGTTGATTTCATCCTTTCATGCTTCCTAAGAATACTTGATGCCAAAGCCACAAAAAATTTGTGAAAAACACACACTCTAAAGGACTATTGTTTGTTAAATTCTTTTTTTTTTTTTACTTTATTAAGCGCCCCACTGCTTTAGAGCCTCTGATCTTTTGTTGCATCTAGTGTTTTCTGTTTAGATATTTCTAGTGAAATGGGACTTAAATGTGTCATCTAATGTTTTCCCTACTCTCCTTTTCCACCTCTGTTTGTTCACTGTTTGCATTCAAACCCACATTAACAAAAGGCTTGTACTTGTACAATGCAATATGGAACAAGGCCAAGTGTTCAGTGACCCAGCTGCTGCAGTGTCAGACTTGTGTGTCTGACCACGCTGATTGTGCCATTATCATGGCAGCAGAGGTCCAGCACCCTAAGGACCCTGATCTTGACCAGGTAGTTTCACTGTAAAATTTTATGTCAGAAAAAGAATTCTTGTGGAAACAAATATAAAGCTATAAACTGTAATCAACATGATATCAGCAGCTTGCTATTATTTTAGCAACAGGATGCTTAAGCTCAGGTTAGGTTTATTAAGACCATGGTCTTAGGCTTATTTTATCTGAAATAATATTTCTGAATTTAATGGCCTTAATAAGGTATTACAGGGTCACTCATAAGTGTCTGTATTAAATGCAATGGTTTCAGTGTAATAGGGTGTCTGGAATTATTTCCTGCTTATCTGAATAATTAATGAGCAATTATTTACAAGTATGATTTTTTGGGGGTTTTTTTCTAGTATTGTCCCCTTTATCAGAAATAACTTCTTGTAGGCATTTTGTATAAATGTCCACCAGTCTCTGAAATGGGCTTTGCTGGAATTTTTTACCACTCTTCCATTTTGAATTGCAAGATATTTGAGGATTTTCCTGCATGCTTCAAATCCCCCAACACATGCACTTTGACACCAACAGTTGCAGCACTTACTAGCAGATCCTGTGATGAAATTTTGGGGTTCTTTGGAGACTTCTTGCATCACATGGCCTGCTCCTGGGCTGAATTTGGTGGGAAAGCCAGTCATGGACAAATTGGCAGTCATTTGAGATCTGTGCTACTTGTAGATTTTTCTTAACAGTGGAATGGTGTATTCTAAATAATTTGGATATCAGAGTCTGGCCAAATCTTATCAATCTGATTTCATGCTGTATTCATCCATATGCACATCCTATTGACACTGTACAATAAGGCACTTGTATTAGTGGCTAAATTCTTCCTATCCACTATCCACTTCCTATCCAATAGCAGTGCCTTATTGTACAATAGATTTTGTAATTTGTCACTAGGTAATGTTATTTAGCATAAAACTGAATTGCTAGTTTTTGACCAGACTGAGGATGCCTTTTGTGTCTGTTTGTTCAGGTAAAACTCATCATGTGTTTAAGTGTGACAACTGTAGAGTGCTTAGGAGCAGATCTGTATGCGACTGTTTTACCTTGCCTGGAAAAAAGATGGATGAAATGGAAAATACTGTAGATAACTATTCGATAACTCTAAATCTACTTCAGTCAGTGGAAGAGACAGCATGTGTGTGCATTTCTTTCCTTTTATTTGTTAATTCATTCATCATGCATCCAATTGTCTTGAACTCACTGTTCCAAGTAAAAAAGGTATACACAGGTATGGCCTTGTGTACTTCAAAGTTGTCTTCGTGGAATGTTCGAGCATTAGTGTTAGCCACTGCTATTGGTGGTTGCAACTCATTGGTTGTCCCTGTGTGTGTGTGTGTGTGTGTGTGTGTGTGTGTGTGTGTGTGTGTGTGTGTGTGTGTGTGTGTGTATTGCATTAGCTTTTTACTCTCTCTTCACCTTTTTCTATAAGGTGATTATACCAAGTACAGGACCAGTGCATTGCTTTCCCCATGAGATAAAAGAGCCTTTAAAACTGTCTCTCACATGTGCTACTGATTTTTGGAGCACTGAATGGAGAGTTCCAGCAGTTCACATCTCTGCTCTTGCTGCCACATTGCAGTTCTGAATGTAGCTGGGATTAGTTGAGTTATTTGCTTGGCAGACTGCTGGCTGCATTAAGCCTTGGTTATGGCTTCTGTTGGAAGAAAGAACAGTCCCTCCCATGTAAGGTGCTAAATAACTGGCTTCCTCTGGGGTTCTTTCCTGTTCCCCAGGTATCAGACTGGAATTTCTTGAGCTGTAGCATAAATCAAGAAATGTAGAAGTGGTTCTTGTAGACAAGCTTGTTAAACTGTAATAAAGATGCATATTTTTTGCCTAGGCAATTGCTCTTTTTTTTGTATAATTGGAAAAAAGAAGAAACTGCATGTGTTTTATGTTCTGCTTTGAGCTTTTTCAGAGTGTATTGCTTTTTGACTTTTGATTAGTCTGAATTTGCAATTATTTCCAAGTATCTTTCGACAATAGCCTCGGAGTAAATAAAAATGCATTAGCATACTAAACCTCTCCTATAATACATCTATAAAAAACATATGCACTTCACATATACATGACCCCATTGAAGGAGTACTCTGAGCTTTAGTTTTGCTTATTTATTTTATATATACAGGTCTCCTTTCAGCTTAATATATTCATTTTAACAGAGGCAGGTAAAAGGCAGTTGAATTCTTATAACCCACATTTCTTGCCTAGACATATGTTAAGAACACTTGATTGGGGCATGATTGGGGCAAAATGTTAAAAACTTTCTTCATTCATTCATTGATTCATCTTCCTTTACCACTTTATCCTTGTCAGAGTCATGGTAGATCCAGAGCATATCCTGAGATCATTGGGTGTGAGGTGGGGGATACACTCTGGGTGGGACACCAGTCTGTTGCAGGGTACCATGCACATTCACACATATAGGCAATTTAGAATCACCAATCCACCTACCAGAATGTTTTTGGTGGTGGAAGGTGGGGGGAAACCAGAGAACCCAGAAAACTCCACAGAGACACTAGCCAAAGCTCAGGATTGAACCGGGGACTGAATGCTACTCACTGCACCGTCGCGTAAAACAATAAACATTTGTTGCCTTAGTTACTACCAAATACTGTTACGTACAGTGAAAACTCTCTGCGTTTGATGTTTGTTATTTGGCCTTGTTGTAAAGCGTAGGCTGCAATGGGAGTGAACAGATTCCAGCAAGTCAGGCATAGTGCTTCTGTTTGTAGAAGAGAGAAAATCTTTATTTGGTTTATACAGACCTGACTCCTACCTTCCCCAAGTATGCGTCACAGCTTGCAAGTCAGTGAGGGAAGGAAGTGAAAATAGAAAGCTTTGGCAATACTAGGGAGCAAAGGTGCCTATGCCCTCAAGACTGTAGGTGGTCCCTGCTTATGTAAATATTAGAAGTGCTGAGGCATGGTATGTCAAAACACGCAGAGCTTCAAGTGCCACACTAATGAATGGAGCCACATGTGAAGTGCCATTGCAGTTTGTTTAAGCAAATGAGCCCTGCTGACAGACATCTGCCTTAATGTGCAGGCTGAGACAACTCAGAACAGAATGCACACAATTTCCCTCTCACTCACTTACTTGCTTTCTCACTCTCTTTCTCAATAACTCAGAAAATAATGTATGCATTCTCCCCCTTCCCATCTCCTGTTCAAGCCTGGGTTTCATGTGGAAACCATCTTAGCGTCCTCCTTGCCTCATCACTATGTGCACAGCAGGCAATTTTAGACATGGGAAATCATGGAAAAATCTACTGTTTATTTAGAACTATTTGAGCTACTTAAATCCTTTCTTCTGTATTTGTGTTGACTTGGTCTCTCAAATTGAGCAACATTTTCATAATTGTAGCATTCCATGGGTGGAAGGTTGAAAACATTTAGAGAGCTTTAAATTTGATAAATAATGGAATTTAACCAATTTAGTGTATATGGTAAGGTTATTTTTTCTCATTTGGGGTACACCATTGTGAGAAACACTTTTCCATGGCTAATTTATAAGATATACAGCCACCTTTACTCCATCATTAGTGTAAAAGCACCACTGTTTTAATACTAATGACATGAATTACATGTTTAAAATATCTCAATATAAGACACTGCTAGCATGTAACATAAAATTTGAAATAAAGACAATTTTCCTCCATATCTGTACAATCTGAGATAAACAGAGGCTTTATACTGTGGATGGCCCACATAGTTGCGGTCATCCATGATGTACAGTCTCTGGAGATATGTGAGAAAATAATTTCACTGTACTGTACTTGTATATTTGACAATAAAGGCTGTCTTTCTAAATGGCAAATGGGGCATATTTAGTTTTGATTAAACTTTAATTACAGCTCGTACAGTTTCAAGCTGGACCTCTCATATTGCAGAGGATAAAGGCTTAATGTTTTGTGGAATATATGTCATTTTTATGTATTTGTATGTAGAGCAGTTTGAATATTTGCACTATGCCTTAAAAATTCCAAAGAGTAATTTTGTGTGAATTTCTTATCTTTAATACACATAAACAAGTACCATGAGAAATGGTCCAAATAATAACTGGTTGGCGGTGGTCCAACAGAATGGTCTTCATGTGGAGTAATTTTATCTTGGGTGGTATTGGAGGTTTGGATATGACCAGTTCTGTGATTTTGGAGCTCCAATATTATGAACTATGACATATCTGTAGAACTCCATAATGAAGCTCAACTTGACTTGTGCAGGCTTCTCACCTGGATCACACCAAAAACAAAATGGTGTCAGAACACCCTAGAGCCTAGCTTCTTTTGTCCATCAGTGGTAATGCCTTAGAAACTGAAAATATTATGCGTTATCATTTTCCAAAAGAGATGAAAGGCACATAGTCTGTCAAAGGAGGCCTGCACTGGGACTTTGTGTTTTCTGCCAAGCAAAGGATTACCTATGTAAAAGAGCAAAGGGAGGTGTTAGGACAGGTGTCTCTCAGCATTGAGAAGCTCAGCTGGCAGGAATCCAGACCCACTCACGCATCCGCAGCTCCCCTCCCTTCCGCTTCGTGTCAGTGCATAATACCTGTAGGCTGCCTACAATAGGTGCATCACTGGCAAACCAGGAGAACACCTCAAAAGCAAACAGCCACCGGTCAGTCACAAAAGCATACCGGGGACTGCTGCACCTTTGTGCCTCTGTGTGTCTTAGTGCAAGCACAAAGAGCTGCAGTCCTGCACAGCAGGTGTCACATTAAAGTGCTGCTTTGATGTATTGTGTTTTTCTGTTGCTCTGCTGATCCATGTTTGCTTTCTCCCAGTTCATTTCCAATCACAGCCAACACAACATCGTTTTTTGATCTGACAGGAAGGTGCTGTGCCTAGCTTTGTTAATAAGCATATTTGTAAGGAGTGATGTAAATATTATCCCATCCTTTTTCCTTTATTTGTGTTGAAACTTGATTCCCAGACATACATGTCTTTATCCCACATGATATAATGTTATAATAATTATATAAATCATGTCATTTACTAGGATTTAATGCTTCATAATTTCTGAGTCTTCGTTATGAATGTAAATCATTATACTTTAAAAAAAAAAAAAAACATTTTTTTTATATAAATAATGTTTGGATTCATGAGATTCTGTTCTTGCAGCCAGGAGATGTCAGTATTCTCCAGAGTAAAAGTCTTTCTCTGTCTAGTGCCAAAGCCACCTCTTTGCCAGCAAGTCAGGTACATTTTTTGGTATGCTTCATGTTCTTGAACCTCTCACCCAAGTTACATTCTCTTTGAGAACAATATTTTATTGTGTGAATAAGTTTCAATAACATGCTTTTTAATATCAAACTAAAAGTTAATCTTCTGTTATGGCATGACAAACTCACAGCATGATCTCTGAAAAATCATCTCTCTCGCTGAGAATTTCTTCATGAGAATCGATACTTTCTTGATCTCTTGAGCAGGCCCTCAGTGACAGTAATTATCACAAACTAATTTTAGCCCTTACAGTCTCTTGATTCCCTCCATTGCAGTGTTTGCTGTTGTGCTGTTAAACAAGGTTTTGAGGAGATGATGGATTGCCACAAGTGGAGTGAACATGTCGATAATTGCCATGCTGTAGATCCTGCAGCGCCAGGGAGCTGAGCATCTCTGTAAAGCTTTGTTTGCTGGACTCACTAAAGCTGGCAATAATTACAAGACAAACAGGATTATTGACAGGGATACAAAAGGTTCTTTAAGGGTGTCTTAACCAACTGTGAATGAAGCACCTACTCTGAACACTGTGGGAGGTACACGGCAACAACATAGGCCAGGTGAAACATTTAACCCTATGCAGTACAGTCAGATATATGCTGGTTATTCACCAATGGTGAGAAGAGTTGCAGATAATGGCTTCCTGTAGACCAGAGTGTCAGGCATTGAGAATGGCAAGATGACTCAGATCCCTACAATTCACCATTAATATCAGACAGTGCTTCATTTTGAAGTATTATTATTGTATATGTTTATGCTTTGATTTTTGCCCTAATTGTGACCAGTAACTTTCTGCTCCTCAATTGTGTTTTTCTAATTATTTGTCAAGTTATGCTATAAGCAGGAGATATGCTTGCATGGTGCTGATTTGTTACAAAACCAATACAATCTACCTTCATATTTTGACACACCAGTGCTCTACCATTGCTCCCATTCCTGTTCTCTTAGTTGAGCTGCAATGGCTGGAACTCTCCCACCTCTTTTACTTCATTAATGCAGCTTGTCTTTAAGGAGGTAGGGGGTGCTGTTTACTAACACATCTCTCTGTGTGAGTCCTCCACTTATGGTCCTTCATCTACAGATGGAAATGACTGCTTGTTTAAACCTCCAAGGCCCTTTCAATCATTTGCTTGATGGTGTGTGTATGCCATTTTTGCAAATGAGCCCCATGTCTTCTAGCACCAGCTTTGCATAGCTGTTCAAACTTTCGTCTAGGTTGTGCCAATCAGCAATACAAATACAGGCAAAAAATCTCTCTTTTGTGTTAGTCTGATCTATTTCTGATCTACTTCATAGGCCTTATTGAAAATAAACAGGATTTATTTGCAGAAAGCCATTGTGTTCAGCTTTGGAGGGATCTCACATTTTGAAGTGTTGGGAAGATTATGAAGATGCTTTTGTGTATTCAGAAAGTGCAGGAAAGTACATACTTCAGACATGCGAAAACTAATGGAGTGCCTAGAACAACATGGTTTCCTAGGAGACTAAGTAATAGTAACACAAGCAAGTGGGAACCAACAACAACCTGTCAACACACAATGATGTGTGAGAGTACTTGACTAGGACTGTGCAATCTATTGGAGCCTAATTTTCCTCCTGTTTGGGCAAACAAGTGGGGCATAGTTTTTAGAAATTTAACATAGAACTGCATAGTTAAAACACTTTGCAACATTTTTTTGTAAAGAAGAGGTGAAAGAATCAATGTCACATTAATAGCAGTTTTTTCTCATAATAATTTATTATCTTTGATTTCATCTGCCAGCTCACATTGTTTTCCATGTGACAAAAGAATACAAATGATAGTAAGTCATGCAAGGCTGTGTCGTCCTCCATAGCACTGTCGCCATCATAAGCCTTTGGTTGTTAGCCCTGCTCTGGTGTGCACGCTAATGGATGATTTAAATTTCCAATAGTCAATATTTATCTGGCCAACATTAAGAGAAAATGGAATTGCTTTATGTTGAGAATTTGGTGCCACTAATACTAACTGCCAATAACTGCATGGGTATTACTTCTAAGGCAGAAATAAAGCTCAGGGATTCCCCTCTTGCACATGCTGTCACTTGACAAATGAGCTCTGCTCTCTCTTGTCCTTATGCACACAGTGCGCGCGCACACAAACACCCAGTACACACAGACAAGCACAGGCTATGAGACTAATCTGAAGTGTAAACAAGGGAGGAGTACACAGGGACTACAGTGATGTATTCACTTGGGATTAAAGCTAATGTGGTGGTCTTAAGCCTAGAGAGAGAGAGAGAGAGTGTGTGTGTGTGTTTGGGTTTGGGGGGTGGAGGGTTGTGCTGTTTTCTCAATGTTTATTTGAGTTCTATCAATAAATGGTAGCGTGTCCTGTCACATCAGTAATATTTTAGATCAATAACAGAGTGATAATTAGTGGGTATACAGTTGTGCCCAAAGTTTGCATACCCCTTGCAGAATCTGCTAAATCTTAATACTGTTAACAAAATAAGAGGGATCATAAAAATCCTATGTTGTTTCTTTTATTTAGTACTGTCCTGAATACACTATTACACACAACAGATGATCGTCTACAAGACAAGATAATAGCTGAATTTATAACAATTACCCTGTTCAAATGTTTACATACGCTTGATGCGTAATACCATGTGTTGTTACCTGGATGCTCAGTGACTGTTTTTTTTTTGTTTGTCCTGAGCAGTTAAACTGCTCACTGTTCTTCATAAAAATTCTTCAGGTCCTTCCTGCATATTCTTTGTTTTTCCAGCATCTTCTGCATATTTGACCCCTTTCCAACAGTGGCTGTATGATGTTCAGATCCATCTATTCACACTGAGGACAACTGAGGGACTCATACACAACTATTACATAAGGTGCAAACATTCACTGATGCTCCAGAAGGTAACAGGATACATTAAAAGCCAGGGGGATGTAAACCTTTGAACAGGATGATCTGTGTAAATTGTTATTATTTTGTCTTCTGGGAGACATGTAAATACCTTATTTAGCATATGAAGGTCAGTATTAAATAAATAAAATAAAAAAAAGACTTTTAAACAAAACAATTTACACTGATCATCCTGTTCAAAGGTTTATATCCCCCTGGCTCTTAATGTATCGTGTTGCCTTCTTCATCATCAGTGAATGTTTGATTATTGTGGACTATATTTAAACATCTGTTATGTGAAATAGCATATTCAGGACAGTACTAAATAAAACAATATGTGATTTTTATGATCTCTCTTATTTTGTTCACAGTATTAAGATCTAGCAGATTCTGGAAGGGGTGTGCAAACTTTTGGGCACAACTGTACCAATTATGGAGATAAACGATTAGTGACTTGGTATCTTTTTGTAACCTTTTTGTGTTATATTTGTTTGTTTGATGCCTTTGTTCATTTTTTTCCACCAAGTCTCTTCATAGTGTAATAACTCTGTCAGTACCTGTCCTGTATATTCATATTGTTGATTTAAGCAGGTGACATCCCATGGTGTCTTGTCATATTTTACAATAATTGAACAGTTACTCTTCCGTTCTCACACTTTGGTTCTTAATTTATTTCAGCATGCATTATTCAATCAACAAAGATTTGTATACTTACCCAGGATGTCACCTAATCCAGCATTAATCATACACTGCTCCCTCCTGTGTGGTGTGGTACAGGAGTGCTTGCTAACTCAGTGGATGCAGTATATTTCAGCCGTTAGGATGTAGAAGGCTCACCTAAATTCCTCGAAACCTTAATTATGGAGTAGAAAAGCTTTATCCTGGTGGGGACTGAATAAATATTACTTTGAATAATATGAAGTAATGTGTAATGATCTTTGTCTCTTGTTTGTTTGTACTACCACACGGTTTTTTTATTATCTGATTTGAAACTCTTTTACCCTATAGTTTTAATTAATTCCCTATTTAGAAAATATATATTTTTAAAAAATACATTGTATTTGTGCACTTTGGGTCCCTGGAATATGACTGAAAGAACACCTTAAATTTTTGGAATTCCTTACCCATCTTTCTGATTATCCAGCTATAAAAGATATTGTTGGCACTCTAATCCTTTCACTCTATCTCTGCATTCCAGCTGCATCAGATGGCGAGCCAGAGGCCGTCAGGTTGGGGGAGATGGTGAGATAAAACACTGTCTTAGCTTTTCATGAAAATTTACTCAGATTTCTCAGGATAGCAGAACTTGGTGCTTGACGCCTGGCAGTCCTTCTTTTTGGTTCCGCTAGAGTTGGAAAGCAGGGAACCTCACAACAAAAGCTTGGGAGTGACTGTCTATCTTTCTTACCAGCATTGGCACATGCCAGTTCAGTTTGACCTATCTCCCCAGAGACAGAGATGAGTCATTAAGTGACCTCATTTCTAGTGACCTCATCTCTAGAAACATGTATTTCTAGAGCTGCACCTTGAGGCACAGACGGTCAAGCAGCCCCGAGACCACAAGTTTATCAATTGGTACAAATCAAGAATCAAAGGAGCAACCATCCCTCTATTAAAAAAATATTAGCAGGCACACTAAAAGTGAAAAGGTGCTGTACTCAATCCACGGACAGCAGACAGAGGAATTCCAGCACTACCAGCAACCAGTGCACAAACCCAACCCATGACAAAAGAACAATAAAACAAAAGTCAAACACAAAAGAGAAAATGGGGGGATGAAAACTCCAGAGGTGGCAGTAAATAAGGTGTGAAATGGCATCAAAATTGCACACAGCATACCCTCTACTTGATAATGCAAATAAACAAACTATATATTTTAATTTGTTACAGATTGATCTGTGTGTCTAGATAAAAAATAAACCTCAATTTAGTTTTTAGAAGCAGTTGTCAATATGGAGCTCATACTGGCAGGATAGTGGTTCCCAGTCACTAGTAGTGTCTCCTGTTCTTAAACACCTGATACAATGATTTGGCTAATTGTCATGTGCTTTAAACTTGATCCAGCCATGTTAGAACATGAAAAACATGAAACTATAGGTTATTGGGGCTCGTCAACTACAGGGCTTGCCAAATTCAGTGCTTGCCAAATGCAATTGTAATGAGAGTACTCACCAAGTGGTCTGCCTTACTGGACAATCTACAAACTGCTATATAGAGCTCTAAGGAGACGATGCAGTTATTTAATTCTTTACGTATGAAAATGACCCCTTTTCTATGGTGAAGGTGTAAAGTGCCAGAAATAATCCAGGGTGTGTGTGTGTTTTTGTAGGTCTACATATGTCAAAGTCTTGTACAATTATCTCCTTTATCATCTTACCAAGGCAGACAGCTATCTATGCCATCGGGGCTGAAGCCTAAAACCTACTATCGTAGTGAAGAATTCCCTTGCTGTGCACAATTTCGTCCTCCAAAACAGACATCATTCCAAATGTCTACTCAATTTCTTGATTATGTAATTGTTTTAATGTAATTGTCATTAGGAGATTTGCTGTGTGCTGCATGTTTATGCCTGAGGCCTGGTGATGGTGAGCCTGCCTTAGTGATTCTTTATCTGAGGGATCGGAGATTAGTCATATGTTTGCACACTCACAATACTCTGTCACTCTTATACACTAACAGCTTTCTTGTAAGCAAAGCAGGCATGTTCAATTATATAATGACCACATTAACCATACATCAGGGAATTTTTATGCAATTTAGTATCTATAGAGACTATATGTTGGTGCTTATCTATCTTTGAGATCTCAAACAGTTA
Organism: Noturus placidus; assembly: GCA_022414735.1. Taxonomy (NCBI): domain Eukaryota; kingdom Metazoa; phylum Chordata; class Actinopteri; order Siluriformes; family Ictaluridae; genus Noturus; species Noturus placidus. The sequence goes on from JAFFST010049808.1 coordinate 111,607, forward strand.
GGGAAGGTGTTGCTGTTTCTCACATTATCACCTGAAGGGCAATCGTAAACTGAGAACACTATTCCTTTGTGATGAGTGTTTTTCACTTTTTTTCCCCAGACAGTGCTGCTAACACAAAATTACTCGCACAAATACTCAGTGTTAATACAGGAAGCACATTCACCATCTTTCAAAGACATTGAATGATCTGACCTCACCTGCTCACCGCCCTATTGTTGTTTGCATAACGCCTCCACAAACATTCCTCTTTTCACACCACAAGTGCAGTAATACTGAAAGATGGCATGGTTAAGACGCTGAAGGCACCATCGGTTCCTGATCTTGTTTCATTTGTTGCAGTTTTTCCATGCTGGCATTGGTGTCCAAGTGTCTCAGAGATTAAGAAACAACACACACAAAACCTCTTAACTGTACCCTTATTCAGCTTGACTGTAAACACCTGCATTCTCATAAAGGGTTCACTATCTTTTTCACTCCAAATTTTTATACCACCATGTGGATATGTAATATGACTTATGGGCATGCTATATAGGTAGGATTTTGCAACTAAAATAAAATAGAGGTGGTGATCATAAAAACTTTGCAGGTGTTGATAAAGGGATCTTGACTCATGTGAGAAAGCAGGCACTAGTTCTAGCCAAGAGGCTTCAGTTTGCGACAGCTTAAGCTCATGAGGATGATGACTTGCAAAGACTCACTGGAGCCTGAATTAAGGGAGGGAATCACTAAGTTTGTCTTTCTTTGTAGGCTTAGGGTGCTTAGTGTACACCAGTATGTCACTGATAGTTGTCCATAGGCTCCTATGCCTTTGGTTTGCATAATTTCTAGCTAGAGGTATATGAGCACACCCCAATTTATTGACAAATTTTGATTTCATAGTCTAACCAAGGGACTTGGTAGGGTTGGATCTATACACTACCGGTATATCTCTATGGAAAGTTAAGAGCTCAACGAAAAACTTGTAGAGGATACGCTGTTATTGTTACCTGGAACACTATGTAATTATACACCGATCAGCCATAACTTTTAAACCACTTGCCTAATATTGTGTAGGACCTCTTTGTGCCACCAAAACAGCCCTGACCTGTCGAGGCTTTGACTCCATAAGACCTCAGAAAGTGTGCTGTGGTATCTGACACAAAGATTTAGCAGCAGATCCTTTATGTCCTGTAAATTGAGTGGTGGGCCCTCCATGGATCTCACTTGTTTGTACAGAACATCCTAAAGATGCTCGATCAGATGGAGCTCTGGGAAATTTGGAGGCCAAGTCAACACCTTGAACTCTTTGTCATGTTCCTCAAACCGTTCCTGAACAATTTTTGCAGTGTGACAGGACGCATTATGTTGCTGAGGGACCACTTCCATTAGGGAATGACATTGCCTTGGATGGGTGTTCTTGGTCTTCAGCAATGTTTTGGTAGGTGATACGTGTCAAAGTAACAGCCACAAGAATGCAAGGACTCAGGGTTTCCCAGCAGAACATTGCCTGTCGGCTTGCCGTCTCTCGTATCTTGTCCGTCTACTACAGTTTGTTTTATCTGTTATGTCTGTGCGTTTGGCATCTGTGCTGTTTTTACTGTGTATCGTGCCACAATGGTATCTTGTAGATTCAGTGTTGACTTACAACCGTCAAGCTTTGCTTAACATCAGAAGCTGTATGGGAGCTCATCTGTGATGTTGTCCTGCTCTGTATTCTCGTTTTCAATCCTCGTCCAGCTGACCCGTGTTGGAGAGTGTTCTCCGGCTACCTTTCTGCTTTCCTCCTCTAAGGAAGCGCCACAGGAAGAGAGGGAATCGTGCTGGTGTTCGGGTGAGAATCAGATGGGCAATCGCTTCCTCCATACAATCGATTGAGTTTCCCTTATGCTTGGAGGGACTCCACTTGACGCGGCAGTCATGGGATTACAGATATGTTTTTCATCTCCCTATTTTCCCGGACTTCCTACACTCATCCAATCGTTCTGTTCCTCCATGATTACGGATTCGTCAGAGAAGAGTGAACTGTTCAAATCTCCGCCAACTGGAATTCGTTTCATCGGATCTGACCTTTTTACCTCAGTCTCCTCTGAATATGGGCCTAGTTAACGCTGGGTCCGTGTGGAACAAAACCTTCATTTTAAATGACTTTTTTTTACCAGACATCACCTGGATATTTTATTCCTGACGGAGACCTGGGTTAGTCCTGGTGAGTCAACAGATTTCGAGGAACTTTGTCCGCCGAACTGTTATTTTATTAGTACTCCAAGGCCTTCTGGGAAGGGCGGTGGGGTTGCTATAGTTTTTAAACAGTCACTGAACATAAGGACAGTTTCTGTTGGGATTTACTCATTATTTGAGGTACAGTGTGTTGTGTTGGAGTTGACCTCTTCCACACTATTCTGTGCTTTGATCTATAGGCCACCTAACCCGGACAATTCTTTTTTAAGTGATTTTCGTGATTTTTTTTACTTCTATTGTTCCGTTGTATGATCGTATGTTATTATTGGGTGATTTTAATGTGCATGTCTGCTGCCCTGGCCGACCCTTGGTTACTGAGTTTTGTGATATCCGGGATTCCTTCGGTTTTACTCAACACACAAATCAGGCAACACATATCCTTGGTCATACATTGGACCTTATATTGTCTTATGGAACAGCTGTTGATAATGTTAATATTGAGGATGCTTCTCTGATCACAAGCCTATTGTTTTTAATGTCCCTGCCGTGAGCTCTGCTGTTGTGACTAAGCTTTCAGTATTTCATTCCTGTTGTATTAATTCACTCACTGCTTCTCAGTTTAGTGAAAGATTTCTTGCTAATGCTGTTGAAACATCTATCTTGAGTGCTGCAGAGTCTTCTGCTGGACCTGACGATTTGGTTGCCTTATTTTACACAGCTTGCTCTAATATTTTAGATTCCATTGCCCCTTTTAAACTGAAACAACCAAAACGTAAATCTTATTACTGGCTTGACGATAATACTCGTTCTCTCTGACAGGATTGTCGTAGAGCTGAGAGGAGATGGAAGCATGATCAGTTAACTGTGTCCTTACAGATTTTTAAAAATTGTCAGTTTAAGTTTCAGAGTGCAGCAAAGTCAGCTAAGTTTCGGTATTTCTCTGACTTAATTGCTACACACTATCATAGACCAAAGATCTTATTTACTATGATAAATTGAATTATTAATCCAAGCTGCCAATTCCATGAGGAATACTCGGTTGGACTTTGTGAGAAGTTTTTAAAGTTTTTTGCTGATAAAGTGATTACCATTCGTTTTTCTTTCACTTCTCAGTTCTCTGACCTGTCCCTGATTTCACTGGTTTTACCGGTTTCATTTGATCAATTTGAGCACGTTTCTCTAAAGGAACTGTGTGATATGGTTAATTAGATGAAAATATCATCTACGCCACTTGATGTTGTTCCTGCTGTGATTATGAAAGCAGCTTTTTCAGAAATTGGCCCCAGTATCCAGGTGTTGATAAATTCTTCTTTGGATGCTGGGGTGGTCCCAGATTGTTTTAAGCATGCTATTGTTCAACCTTTGCTTAAGAAACCGTGATTGGATGTATGGGCGGCTGTGGCTCAGTCGGTAGAGCGGGTTGTCCACTAATCCACTAACCGTGGGGTTGGCG
>JAFFST010049809.1:18218-40121 GCA_022414735.1 Noturus placidus
CCTCTACTCTGCGCACGTTGCTTCTTCTAGTACTCAATTAATAGATCTTGTATAGTAGCACTACTTGTATTGTTCCCTGCTTGATATCACTTTGCTTGTATCTTTCATTTGTAAGTCGCTTTGGATAAAAGCGTCTGCTAAGTGAATAAATGTAAATGTAAATGTAATATACAGTATCTCACAAAAGTGAGTACACCCCTCACAGTAGTGAGTGTAAAGCTTGCATAACAGTGTAAATTTGCTGTCCCCTCAAAATAACCCCACACACAGCCATTAATGTCTAAGTGAGTACGCCTCTAGGTGAAAATGTCCAAATTGGGCCCTATTAGCCACTTTCCCTCCCGGTGTCATGTTAGTGTTACAAGGTCTCAGGTGTGAATGGGGAGCAGGTGTGTTAAATTTGGTGTCATCGCTCCCACACTCCCTCATACTGGTCATTCTCTGAGGATATGAAAAAAAAATTGCTGCTCTATATTGTTGCTTTTATAGGCTATAAGACCCTGACACTGAGCTGCAGCACGGTGGCCAAGACCATACAGCAGTTTAACAGGACAGGTTCCACTCAGAACAGGCCTCGCCATGGTCGACCAAAGAAGTTGTGTTGAGGGGATAGCAAATTTACACTGCTATACAAGCTGTTCACTCACTACTTTACATTGTAGCAAAGTGTCATTTCTTCAGTGTTGTCACATGAAAAGATATCATCAAATATTTACAAAAATGTGAAGTGTGTACTCACTTTTGTGAGATACTATATATATATATATATATATATAATAATGAAATAACAATAATATATAATAATCTCTTTCAAAATCGAATGACCAAAATCAATTTTCATTTGTAGCTCTAATTTCACTTATAAATGTTATGATTCCAAGTTCAGTCAAACTGACTGGCCATTAGATTTAGTCATTCATAGAGAATATGAGTGTATGGCAGATCCACTGAGGGCCCTTCCACCTCAGTACCAGTGGAGCCTGATCAAATCCATTTCTCGAGGCACTGAATAGGCTGTGATCTGTGCCAGCCTTATACCCGTCTTCCCACTGCTCCAGGAAATGAACTCCAGAGGAGACAAGAGGGACATGAGTGTAACCTTGATGGTGCTAAAGAATTTGTGCTGTATTGTTTGAGGGTGCTGGGGACATCTGGAAGAGAGGTGGGAGACAAAAGTGGAAAAGGGCAAATTCTACAAAAAAGAGAGTGGAAAGATAAGGAGTGTGTTAGTGTGCATATGTGGCATGTCAGTCTGACATCACATACCATCCAATACTTTCAGAGGTGTCTGTACTTTAGAAAGAAAGACAAAAAGTTAAAGGTAATAAAAGAGAGAAAGTGATGGTGTCTGTGTGTGTGTGTGTGTGTGTGTGTGTGTGTGTTCCATGTTGTGTAAGGGAAGCTGTGAAACACAAAGTGCAGAAACAGTTGATTATGAGTCCCTTCAAGTGATCAATGATTTCATTAATAAGACTGATCGCATGCCTGCCACTTCACTAACACGTCTGTGAGCAATGATCCTCACTCACACTCTCTTTCTCTCACACACACACACACATACAGGCTATCCTCTGGATTCTTTCAATATCTCCCCAACAAGAGTAACAACTGCAAACTGGTAAGCAGAAGGAAAGAAATGTGTGTGAGGAGGAGTGAGAGGAGAGAGAGAGAGAGTGAGAGGAAGAAAGAGGGAGAGAAACAGGGGGAGAGTGAAAATCCATTCTAAACCACATTTTCAATTAGGCTCCACAAGCTGTTATCACAGGTGTGTGAGAATAGGGGCGGCAGGAGCGCAGATGTCTGAAATGAACCCTTATCTGAAGCACAAAGCTGGGCCACGACGTGCTATCTGGAAATTACTTTCTGCCTGCACTGCTTACACGAACTTTATTCCTGTCTGGTGACATTACCCTCTATTTGCTCTATTTGATCATTTAAATGCCTGGGTAGAAGAGGAGGAGGCGGCCCTCCCTCTCAGACTCTTTCTGTCTCGTACATGTTTAAAAATACATTTGACCATACAGATACCCTTTTCCCCTGCACACATGTAGTGCACTTCATGTTGTCCAAAATTCAGACAGAAATGTTTTTCTGCACAATGATTTCCTGCCAAAGTTTACGATTTGTTACACATGAAAAACAGGACCAATTTTTAGGTGTCAATTCCAGCACCTTGCAAAGTCTCTGCATGCATTCCTTTACAATTTCCCAAGCACCCTTCCCTCCTTCCCTGTCTCACATCCCCCTCCACTTTTCCACTCTCCTCTTCCTCAACCTGGTTCCTCCTCTCCTCAATTGTTAATCTGTTTTACTAGGATTAATGAAGATGGTGCCACTTAAAAACCATGAAGATGGCTTTGTACCTCAATTCATATGAATAGTTATGCTATGATTGCTTAGGACTACAATTGCCACAAACAGTTTTGCACTTAAGTCTCCATCGATAAGTTCAATTGTTAAACTGTAATGAATTTCATTTTTACACAATTGCATTATTTGACCATGTAGTATTAGCAAAGTTATAGAAGGGATTTATTTATAATCGCACTATCCAGTGTCACCCGGATGAGGATGGGTTCCTTTTGAGTCTTATTCTTCTCAAGGTTTCTTCCTCATATCATCTATAGGAGTTTTTCCTTAACACTGTTGCCTCCTGCTTGTTCATTAGGGATAAAATTCATTTAAAATGTATATCCTGAATTTATATATTTTTGTAAAGCTACTTTGGGACAATGTCCATTGGTAAGCGTGCTATATAAATAAAACTGAATTGAATTGAATTGTTTCACTAACTTTTCAAGTTAGTTATTAGGAACAAAATGTATTTAACAAATTATTTCTTATTTCAGTTTACAAAGTTAAAGTCTCCTTCCCTCCTACCCCTCTGGCTGCCTCTCTCTCTCTAGAAGTGACAAAAGAATCAGAGGACTTTGTGGTCCACCTGCATGTTGAATGCTCGGGTGGCAGAGCACCAATCAGGCCATTGTGGTGGCACAGTTGGTCTCTGTGAGCTGTCAGGGAACAAGACAGAGAGAGAAGGTGAGAGAGAGGACACACAGCATATATAACTATCCGCACTATTTTAGTTTTGGGTGTATTGTTGGTTGTGTTGTAATCACTTCATACTGCATACTGATCATACTGCATGTAAAGCAGCAGTACTCATAAAGCACATTCAAATGGAAAACTAAAAATTGACATGGAGAATGATTATTTAAAAAGGAAAGTAAAGAGAAAAGCAAAAGCCTTAAGAACTAACTAAGTTGAAATATGGTCAGTAAGATGTGCTACTGATTCTATAACAGAGCCTTTCATCTTGCTCAACCAGAAGCATAAAAATTCTTTAAAAACAAGCCCAAATTTGACTCTACAAACATGTAGACACTCATTAAACACTCTCTGCACCTTGTGGAGTGAATCATTCACTTTTTCTATGAGTTCTATGATAAGTAAAATGGATTAATAAATCTTAAGGAATACTATTACTTTCACAGGCACTAGAAAAGATAGGAGAAACAAAATTGAACGTGAGAAAAGACATATTGTCAATGGTGTCAGAAGAAGTCAGAGATAAACTAGAGTTGTCAGTTTTATTTTTTTTTACTTTTGCAGCATAGCCCACTAATATCAAATCAGCTCCTCTGCTGCTAACAATTGTCTTTTGTTCATGTGTCCTCAGGGACTGTTGGGCTGTCTGGGGTGCTGGGGCTAAGGTTGAGGGGACACCACAATAGGAATGTGGGACTGTGTAAGTTACATCATGAGTGAAGTAAAAACTCTTTTATCTGTTGGTCTATAGTCTATGGATAGTAAAAAGTAAGTGGTTGTGGTCAAATAAGTGTTCAGGGTTTGCTGTTATAGGAATATAATTAGCTATGGAGTGGTGTAATGCAGCCTGACAAGTAGATTATTTTCTTATGGCAGCACATCCTAAGTGTTGAATTCCTCTTATACCACAACAATTTGCCTTCAATTAATTTTATTAATTTTTACTAATGAATGACATGTCATATGTTTTGTCAGTTTGTAGTTAGTTCCCATAGTTCATTCGAATCACCAGCCTCTTTTTTATTGTGAGGTCATGTTGAGAAACCACAAAGTCCTATGTCCTGAAGATTCTCACACTGAGGACAACTATTACAAAGTGTCACATAAATGTAAAATAAATGTTACCATACAGAAAGCTTCACCATATTAGTAATTATACATTTTTCTTGTATTTTACACTTTTTAAAATTTGTTTATATGAGTGTGAATTAGCTGTTACTATACAAATGTTAAAGTATTAGAAATGTCCTACTAAAAACCTGTCATTTGACCAATTAGATTTCAGAATTCCCAGCACTCGGGGCGTATGGTGGCTTAGTGGTTAGCACGTTCGCCTCACACCAGGGTCCGGGGCTCAAGTCCTGCCGGGGCCATGTGTGTCCGGAGTTTGCATGTTCTCCCCGTGCATCGGGGGTTTTCTCCGGGTACTCCGGTTACCTCCCCCAGTCCAAAGACATGCATGGTAGGATGATTGGCGTATCTAAAAGTGTCCATAGTGTATGAATGGGTGTGTTAGTGTGTATGTGATTGTGCCTTGTGATGGACTGGCACTCTGTCCAGTGTACCCAGCCTTGTGCCCGATAATTCCTGGGATAGTCTCCAGGTTCCCCGTGACCCTGATAAAGGAGTAAGCGGTAGAGGATGGATGGATGGATGGAATTCACAGCACTCTGGTATAATATTTAATGCAACACATAAGGATATTGGCTCTTACATGAACAACTGTGCATAGTCCAAATTATTACTGTGCTCAGCTTGCCAAAAGAAACCATATGTCGCAGAGAAATTAGCCAGAAAAAAATCCTCAATCATTAAGAAAAATTATATCTGCACTTTTTCCACAGCAGGAAAGCTCTAGAACCCTCACCTCTAATTTATCTGAATCTGAAAGTCATCTGTCAATGAACAGAGAGAGCAAGAGAGAGGAAGAATGAATGGGATATCCTACAATGCTTTAGGAGTACCTCAATTAAAAAATATAAATAAATAACTAAACTAAAATATCTAAATTTGCATATGACTGACCCTACAGCAAGACATCGACACCTACTTTTACATCATCGTAACATTGGCCCTGTTACGCCATGGCCTGCAGAGGGCACTGCGGCACAGCCTCGGACGGCCCACGTGACCCTTTTTGTTTTCATTCGCTTCCTGCAAGAGTTCTAGTTTCTGTTTGAGGATGTCCTTAAACTAATTATGTTGGATATTTCAACCCCTCGGGTGCATGCGCACGTCACACGATAATATTATTTGTAGCTTAGGTACCTGTGCGAGAAGCATCGGTATTAACAGTGTAGCATCTAAGTTTAGCATGCTAAGTGGTGTTTTGTTTTCATGTCCTGTTTCCTGCCTCGACTCTAGTCCCATGTTTTCTCGCTAACTCTGTATAGAACGTGTTCTCTTGTTTGCTTTATTGATTTATTAATAAAGACAGCGCTCCTGCACCTACTTCCTGTTTATCCCTGTGTTTCGTGACAGAATATCGCGCCATAGCAATACTACTAGGACTTCCAGACATCGGAAGAGTACTACGCCTGACAGCGCAGGCAGCAGGAGGAGCAACAAGCTGCAGTCAGTAGGCAGCAGGCAGAGTATGAAGCTGCGCAATGGAGGCAGCAAATGAACCGGTTGGAGGAAGGAGTACATCAGCTGATCCGTAACTTACCGCTTCAAAACCGTCCCATGGAGCAGAACAACGTCCCACCTTATTGCCCTGCAGAAGATCCAGTCATGCTACCGAGTCTGGAGCTGAAGGCTAACCCAGAATTTTTTCTGGGGTGACAGCAGAGCTCCAGCCTGAGGCATACGGCGAGGCCTCACCTGTGGAGCTCCTGCCTGCTCCCGCTGGGGGCTACGCCCAGCCTTCCAGTGCCACCAGGGGCAGCATCCTGACTTTCATTGATGCTGGGGGTGGTTCTCTGCAAGTCTGCTGCCCGGTGGAGGCCGCCTCGTTTTCTGTGGAAGTGAGAGACAGCTTTCCCGGGGGCCCAGGACCCGCATTGGAGGGGGATTTTTGGCGCTCTGGGAGGTGAGACTTTGCAGGGTGGTTTTGTTATGCCATGGCCAGCAGAGGGCACTGCGGCACAGCCTCGGACGGCCCACGTAACCATTTTTGTTTTCATTTGCTTCCTGCAAGAGTTCTAGTTTCTGTTTGAGGATGTCCTTGATTTAACCCAGGTGTATTTGGTTTAGACTAATTATGTTGGGTATTTAAACCCCTCGGGTGTATGCGCACATCACACAATAATATTATTTGTAGCTTAGGTACCTCTCCACCTAAGAGGCGGGCTGCCACACTCACCTTCTGTGCCTCCCTCGCACTAGCCTGGGCTCCACTCATGGATACCTGGGCAAACTCGACTTGACTGGGAAGGTACTGGCTGAACGCCGCCGTTTTCTGTTTTGCCTCGCGAAACCTGTCGGCAATGGCATTAACCACTACAAACAGGCTGGGAAGTTTAACAGGGGTGTCTTGCAAGGAGACCTTATCTTTGCCCCACATCCCTGAAAGGTTGAGCCATAGGTGCCTCTCCACCACAACAAAGCTACCTATTGAACGACCGATATGACAGGTCGTTTGCTTGGTCGCCCGGAGAGACAGCTCTGCCACTGCCTCGGGCCCAATTCCCTCAACAGTATTGAGCTCACTCAGCAGGTCTGCTTGGTAGGCCTGAAACTGCCATTGTATGCAGTGACCCACAAGCAAGACCCGCTTCCACATAGGCTTTGCCCACCAACACCGATGTGGCCTTACATGGCTTGAAAAGCAAAGTTTGCCCCGCTAAATTACCTGCCATTGATGAAGAGAGGTGGCTCACAAGTGACTCCTCCACCTTTGGCATCGCTAAATAGCCGTGCTCCTTACTCCACATGAGGGCTGAATAATCAAACATCGTGGGGTTATAAACATGGCTAGTGTATGGTTTTCCCCAGAAGTGTGATATCTCATCACCACTCCTGGAAAAAGGGGTTTTCTGCTATGTGAGGGAGATTTATATTTATTTTCACTGAAGAGGAAGCGCTCATCCAGCCTCCTACAAGCCACTTCCTCTTCCCCAAGCCAGTCTATATTCAGCTTTTCAACTGCCCTAGTAATCACCTCAAACAGCTCTTTATATGCTTGACAGCTGCGGTTTTTGGTGGAATGGCACCCTCGGTTTTTGGTGGATAGGCACCCTCTACCAGCTCCTCTTGAGTCAGCGAGGGTGTTTTGGCTTTCCATAGGGGAAGGAGCAGTCGCGACACGAGCTCCAAAGTCAGGTGGAGTGCCGGACCCGGAAGACAGAGCAAGAGATAGAGAAGCGCTCGTCTCCAGATCCTTTTCCAAATCCATACGAGATCCCCAGGTCCTGAGCCGACTGGCTGACTCGGCAGCGGACAGTCCAGATCCATGAGGCTCTGAAACCCATCTCCCTTCGGATGAGAAGAGAGCGAGTCATGAGCAGAACTGCCTAATTGAAAAACGTTCACAATGCTGACAGTCAGCCCCCTCAAGGGCTGTCGTTGCATGCTCTACCCCTAAACACTTCACACAGAAAGTGTGTCCGTCTCCTCCCATGATGAAATGGGTGCAAGGAGTAACACACTTTCTGAATTTTCTCTCGCTCTTTCTTTATTTCTCTTTTCTTTTATTTTAAAAAAGGATAGAAAAGTTCAGAGATTTTGAGAAAATATAGAGGAGAAATTAAGCGTCTTTTTGTTACACAAACAACCGACATGCAGTCTCACTGAAGATAATAAGGCTGATGGTGCGGTTCACAGGTGCCATATATCCGACGCGCTTAATTGCCACGTCACCTGATCAAGGCAGGCCTACAAATAGAGGCACGATTTTACACAAGCTTTAGATGCCGGCTGCGTGTGCAAGGGCGCTCCCATAGTGCTATGCTAATAGCAATGTGGAGTTCCCTTTGAAAGAAGACACATTCTTCTTGCAAAATTGTGTCATTTAAATTTCTCTTCTTAAAAAAAAGACTATGTCCTAATTTAACTAACTGGCAAAATATTGAGCACTTTAGCACCCCCAAAGGCTGATTACAACCAAATTAAGCATGCATCCTCAGAGCAACCACATATACAAATATTACAGAAAATATATGATTGAGTTTTAGCTAATTCCGTCAGAAATGCCAAAACTCCACTGTGTCATGGTGTTCCTTCCTCGTCAGTCCTCCACCATCTCTATCATTATCAATCCTTTAATAAGGATTTAGCTTTTTCTCCCTGAATGTGTTCTGCTTTGGGGTTCAAATCAGTCATTGGTTGTATGAGCCACTGGCCAATATGGACCCAGAAGAACCGAATTTCTTGCATATAGCCCTCTCAAGTCAAGGCGCACTCCTTGGACAGCATGATCAATAGCTCCAGGACTTCACTGAAAGCAACCTTATCATGTCTGCTCAGATCTCTCAAATAGTAGTCAATTAAACTTTATATTTTCTCAACTTGCTCAGCTGTCTACATGTCTCCAGCCCAGTCAGCTCGTGCCGGCAACACCACCTCCACCTCCCCTGGCCACCACCAACATGAAGCTCATGGTCCCGATCCCAAACCATATTCAGGTTATCTGGGAAAATGTAAGTCCTTTATACTCTAGTGTTCTCTAGTTTTTAGCCAATGACCACTTATTCCACTGAAGAGCTAAAATGTCTTACCTGAGACCATCTGGGACCTATCGGATCTATCTGCCATTCCCCCTGAGTCCCATGACCTGGGTGAGTCTATGATAGCAGTTGCCATCCAGTAGGTTGTACAATCCTACCCTGAGAGAACCTGGAGAAGTATAGTAATGATGTCCCTTGCTGCTGGTATAATCCAACCCGCCCCACCCTCCCTTGGCACCAGTTTCTTCTTTAAGGCCAAGAAAGGTTGCACACTCCACCCCTGTATTGATTACCATGTCTTAAACCATCAATTAGAAGTACCCCTTACAACTCATCAACTTGACCTTCTAACCCCTTCATGGGTCTAATCTCTTCACTAAGTTGGACATGAGAAATGCTTACCACTTGGTCTGAATAAGAGAGGTCAATGCCTGGAAAACAGCCTTTACCTAGCTATGCCCTTTGACTTTACCAATGTGCCAGCAATATTCAAGGCCCTTGTGAACAAATCCTTCTGATAATTTCTCAACCCCTTTGTCTTTGTGAACCTGGACAGCAACCTCATCTTCTCTCACACCTCCAATGAACACACCATCCATGTTGGTCAGGCTATTCAAAGGCTGCTTGAGAACAGACTGTTCATAAAAGTGGAGAATTTTGAGTTTCATGTTAACTCTGTAAGCTTCCTGGGCTATATAATTGAGAGCGGACAGGTGAGGACTGATCCTGAAAAGATATGGGCAGGGGCTGAGTGGCCCAAACCAACCAACCTTAACCAAGTACAACATTTCCTTGGATTTGCTTATGCCACTTTATTAGAGATTACAGTCATGTGGCAGCACCTCTCACCAGACTTACCTCTCTTTTTGTTTGGACCTCTAAGGCAGATAATGCTTTCACCTCAACCCCAATGTTGAACTGGCCAGATCACTCTCAGCAATATATTATTAAGGATGCCTATGACTCTGGTGTGGGGGAGGTGCTGACGCAGAATTCATTTCCAGACCAAAGACTTCGTCGTTGTGCATTTTTCTCTTCGTATCCAAAGAGGCTCCCTTGAGCCCTGATAATATCTCCCTCCTGCATGGTAGGTTCAGTTACTGTACATGGCAGACTGAGGCAGTGGTCAAGATTGCCCAATGCATACAATACAACCCAGGAAATAAGCACCATGGCCATATGTCCATGACTTTTTCTGTTTTCTCTATTTTTCCCCTTCTTCTTTCCTGTGTTGTCTCTCCATCTCTTCCTGTTTGTGTGTACTAATGTGTCTGGTCCGCTTACCGAATAAACCAATGAATGCACCTGCTTCTCATCATCTCATCAGCCTGCAGCACTTAAAAAACCTGGTTCTCCAGTCACTTGTCGCCAGATTTATCAATCTACCTATGTGGTACCGAAGCTTAGGCCACCCAGTGTTTTGCTCTGCCTTTTGTTTCCAAGCCTTGCTTCGCCTTCACTATGGCTCATGGACAGAGTATCTGACTACTACGCCACCCCTAGTCCAAGCCCTGGCCACCCAGTGTTTTGCTCTGCCTTTTGTTTCCAAGCCTTGCTTCGCCTCCCCTATGGCTCATGGACAGAGCATCTGACTACTACACCACCCCTAGTCCAAGCCCTGGCCTTGCCAGTAAGACTGAGCAATGCTTGCACTCTGCAGTTCACAGTCTTGATTTCCTACATCCAAATCCACACCACACAGCACTAGTGAAATATTCATAAACCACTGAAAGAGTAAAAGTAGTGATATAGTTCATGGTTTCAAATAATTTTCAAAAAATATTGTTTTTCATGAATAATTTCGCACTGCGCATGACCGGTATCTGAAGCTTGTGTAAAATCATGCCTAATTTATAGGCCTTCCATGATCAGGTGATGTGGCAATTAAGCCCGATATATAAATGACACCTGTGAATCAGCCTTATTATCTTCAGTGAGACTGCATGTTGGTCGTTTGTGTAACAAAAACAAAAAGATGCTTCATTTCCTCTCTATCTTTTCTCAAAATTTCTGGACTTTTTGAGAGAGAAAAGTACGACCGAGAGAATTCAGGAATTCAGGAAACTGTGTGAAGTGTCTAGGGCACATGTGTCAAACTCAAGGCCCGCGGGCCAAATGTGGCCTACCAGGTCATTTTATCTGGGCCGCGAAACACTCTGGGTTCTCCATTGACTCATTCACGGCTGTAAGAGACGCTCAGAGCAGACGCTCCAGCCGTTCATCACTTCATTCATAACCCAATCACGGCGATATATGACGCTGTGAACATCAATCAATCAAATCAATAAATAATAACAAATCAATCTGATTGGCAGAGGGTCCTCGGTTCTCCAATCAGATTGAAGCTCACAGCGTATTAGACGCCTAGGGGCGTGACAAATTGTCGGTAGTCGAGGATTATGGGTAATGTAGGCTTTTCCGCTATCCAAAACATACGAATAAAACTTTATTTCTCAGAATCGAAGGAGAAAAAAAATCATACTGAGGGCCACATAAACCACATCCGCAGCGAAGTCACATTAAGGTGATTTGAAATGGAGAAATCTCCACAAATTAACCTCAACATGTTCAAGAAGAGAAGAATTGATGCACAAGGAAGGCATTTTCACGAGCGATGGGAGAACAAGTACATGTTTGTACTTCAAGGTGAAAAACCAGTATGTCTTCTGTATCATGAGGCGGTGTCAGTCGTGAAAGAGTGCAATCTACCTCGGCATTTTGACACCAAACACAGGGCTAAGTATTGGAAATTTAGCCTCCCAGAAAAACAAAGAACTGCAACAGAATTAAAAGGCAAACTGCAGTCGCAGCAGAATGTGCTCACAAAGTACAGCCAAAAATGATGCAACAGTGAAAGCAAGTTTTATTGTGGCTGAAAAATCGCCCGAGATTCAAAGTCTTTTTCAGAGCGTGAATTTTTGAAGCAGTGCATGCTAAAGGTGTGCGCGCAGGTGTGCGAGCAGGTGTGTCCCGACCAGACACAGACTTTTAAAAATGTCAGTGTGTCAAGAAACACCATCACGGACCGAGTTAAGGAGTTAGCTTGAAATTTACCAACACCGCTGGCCGAAGAGACACGCAGCTGTCTATTAGCTGTGGATGAAAGCAAAGACAACATGGATACAGCGCATCTATCCATCTTTATTAGAGGCGTGTAGCTGGACCTCTCTGTCACTGAGGAGCTCTTGGATGTAGCTGCCATGCATGGGACACAACGGGCCGGGACATTTTTAATGCAGTGCACAAGTCCGTAAGTAAAAATAAATAGCGTGGGAATAGTGGTGGGACTAACTACAGATGGTGCACCTGCGACATCTGTGCAAATGCATATGTAATATTTGTATGTTGAATACATTATTGAATTATTGATTGTTATTTAACAATACAATAAAGTGTAGCTTACTTTATTTTAAATTACATTGCATTTTGGTACATTCATAATGTTAATGTGGCCCATCGAGGACAACCATTATGCAGATGTGGCCCTCGGTGAAAATGAGTTTGACACCCCTGGTCTAGGGGATGGAGTATGCCATGGCAGCCCTCGAGAAGTCTGACTCTGCGCATTGTGAATGCCTTACATTAGGCAGCTCCGCTTGTGACTCACTCTCTTCTCGGAAGCCAAGGCGAGTTGGGTTTCAGAGCCTCGCAGACCTGGGTGGCCACTGCGTCCGGGGGAGGCGTCCGGGGGATTTCATCTGGATCTGGAAGAGGAGCTGGAAACGAGCGCTGCTCTATCTCTTGCTCTGTCTTCCAGATCCGGCTCTCCGCTGGATTTTGGAGCGCAAGTCATGACTCCTCCTTCCGCTATCGAAAGCCAAAAAAACACTCACACAAAAATAAAAAATAATAATTCCTTTCTGACTCCGAGGAGCCAGAAGGCTGTGCTAAAAACTGAGAGAAGCATATAAAGAGCTGCTTGAAGTGATTGCTAAGGCTGCATGAGTTTTTTTTCCGCAGTGAAAGTAAATGCCTCACACTACAGAAAACTTTTTTTCCCCCAGAAGTGTCGAGTTATACCTGGGCATCCACGAGTGAAGCCTGGGCCAGCACCAGTGCAAGGGAGGCACATAAGGTGAGTACGGCAGCCCGCCAACCCCCAGACACAGCCAGGAGAACTGGGCTGCCACAATTGCGGCCTGCAATTAGGCCTGATATGAGGATGGTCATAAAGGCCAAGCAGACAAAGAGGAGAGGTCCTGAGGGGTCGTGGAGGGGCGTATCAAAAGACATGAGGTTGTTAGGGAAGTTATCCCCCAGTGCTACTGTAGGGCCTCCCCTAGCCAATGCTGTCCCAAGTCTTCAGTGTTCTTTGGTCAGCGAGCTGAAAATCTGATGCTTTACCTCCAATAGAATGTGGAAAAGGTAACGTCACTAAAAACACCGTCTGGCAGCTTGGAAACTACTGCCAAATGTATCTACATGGGTTCTGTCTACCGTAGAAAAGGGTTACCAGGTCCAGTTCAGAGCTCGACCCCACCTCCGGTTCAGAGGTGTGCTCACCACAGTAGTCAGCACAGACCAGAGCCTGACAGTCAAGTAAGATTCCTCTTGGACAAAAGGGCCAGAGAACATGTTCCCAGTTCCATGAGGTAGGGAGGTTTTTACAGCCGTTATTTCCTGGTCTGCAGCGGCCAGTTTTAGATCTGCGTCATTGAAACTGTACTCTTCGGACATACAGGTTCAAAATGCTTACGCCCAAACTTATTGTTCCACAGATTCAGTTTGAGGGCTGGCTTGTGACGATAGATCTAAAAGGTGCATATTTCCAGAAAGGATGTTCTTGTGGTTTGCACTGGAGGCAACGCATACCAAGATCGGGTTCGTCCCTTTGGGCTAGCTTTACCCCCTCACACCTTCATAAAGTGCATGGATGTCATTCTGGCTCTACTGTGACTCCAGGGCATCCACGTACTAAACTACCTGGATGACTGGTTAATTCTAGCACGATCCAGGGAACTGTCTCTTCAACATCAATATGTTGTTCTTGCCCACATGAAGAGCTTGGGCTGGACACCATGGTGCACATGTGGCCAAGTATCTATATGCTTTCCCCTGATTGCTCTGTGCCAACAAGTTCTAGCAAGAGTTCGCCAAGATGGTCCATGTCTGCTGCTAGTAGCACCTTATTGGTCAGCTCGAATATGGTTCTCAGAGACAATATCCCTGCTAGCCGGCACTCCTTGGCAGATTCCCATCGGCAGGGATCTCCGGTCTCAAGCGGGAGGGCTGATTTATCACCCTGGGCCAGAACTATGGAAACTGTGAGTCTGGCCCCTGAGAGGCACCAGCTCAAAGATTCTGGTCTCACAACTGAGGTTGTAGAGACTGCGTAACAACTACCGACATTGCAGCCAGCCATGTCCCTATTGTTGGAGCCTCTGTAGAGCAACATCTTCTAACATCGAGGGATATGCATGGTGTCAGGCAGCTGAGGCACATCTGCAGATCACACATACATTCCTGGTTACATTGAACCCTAAGTTGCTCCCGATGGCAAGCTAGCGCCTTGCATGGCAGCTCTGCTACCATTGGTGTGTGAGTTGTGTGTGTGTGTGTGTGTGTGTGTGTGTGTGTGTGTGTGTGTGTGTGTGTGTGTGTGAATGAGACTGAGGAATTGTGACTATATTTTCTATATTTAATCCTAATGTTAGTTCCAGATCAAGAGTGTGACCACCATTATGAGTGGGTCGTATGGCATTCAGATTGACCCCTACTGAATCTAGAATGGACACAGTGCTGTTCTCAGAGGGTCTTCTAGATTATCAAAATAAATATTAAAGTTCCCTACAATTAATGCTTTGTCTAAAGAAACATCCAGGTTAGACATACAATTCACAAAGGAATACAGAATATGGCCCTGTAAATAGTAATTAGTTGAATCAACTGGGAGGACTTGTGTCTACATTTGTTAGGTTAGTATAAAGGACTTCAAACACATTGAATTTATGATTAGGTTGTTGTGTGAAGCCTAGATTATCAATATAAATGAGTGTGACACTTCCTGCTCTGCCAGTTGCTGTAGACAGGGCTGATGTACTGTATATAACTGTGTCCATTTGGTTTGATCCATGTTTCTGCTAAACACAGTACATTAAACTGATCAGTAATAGTTTAATTAACAATAAGTGCTTTAGACATAAGAGATCTAATATTTAACAGTCCTAGCTTCAACTCAAAGATGCTGGCTATGAATTCAGTATGATTTAATTTTATGTTCATTACATTACTAAAACAAACTTTCTGAGTATTTCTACATTCTTGTTTAGCTTGGGGAACAGACACTCTCAATATTTTGGAACCTAAGTAATGATTCAGGTGGATCATGATTTTTAGCCATCTCGAACTAAGCTAAGCTCCATCTCCAAATTGATTAATTGCCATGTGGATGCTGTAGTATATATACAACATATATTTACAAATCACAAATATCAACATGTTTCAGATAATTATTTATATTAACAACAATTTATATAAATTTTGTGAAGATAGGGAGAAAATCTTAAGACTAGTTTGAAAATTTAGCTTTCACATATTATAAAAGTTAGCTCCTAAATGAAGTTTTGTTTGCTTTTAGCGAAGGAATCTATAGAACCATGAATTTTGTCTCTATGGCTAATTTTCCAGGAGTTTTTGGCTAAAATGCAAAATGGTGCACTATAACGACACCATCTGGCCTATGTGGGTCCTTTTATTTGCATGTCTGGTGGATGCCCCCTTTCTTCTAAATGTGATGCTTTTACAACTTCTGTCTTTGCTCCCTATAACATTTTATTGGAGAATCAGAATAGTAATAATAATAAACAGACAAATCCATACAAAAACAAAAATGAGTTCCTGCCTTCCTGCCATAACATCAGAAGCTTACATGTGGAGTGGAGTGCAATCCAGACCACTCCTCAACCAGCAGACAGACAGTAATTAAAACACACATGCACACATATGTGAGCAAAAGCATAACAAAACATGGCCCAGTGCTAGTTTTAAAGTTCATTTAGGATAGCCAAGAATTAAAAGCAAATGCAACTGAAAAGTATAACAGAAAATCTGGAAGTTTTATCTATCAATAAAAAGAAGAAAGCAACAAAGTTGGGATTATAGGTCACATCAATATAGTCAAGGTCTGATTGAGTCACTCCCTCTGCAGGTTTTATGTGCAATAAATGTTAGTTGTTTTTATTGTTTTGTTTAATATTATCTAGCTTTATTAACAAACTTGTATCGCCAATATGGGTCTCCTCACTGACCACTGAGGCAGAATTTGAAAAGACTACAAATATATCAGGTTTATTCAGTAAGTCAGTGACATTCATGTTTTTATATGGTGTAAATCAATACTTTGTGCCAGATTTCAGACAGCATGTCAGTGAAACTGCAGTAAATTTCTGGAAGATAAGGTTGAGGTATCCTGTAATAGAGAAATGCTTATCTTTCCCCCTGTACCTTGCCCATTTTTTCTGTTCGGCCCCTACCTGCCAAGTGATCCTCTTTTTTTTATTATAATTTTTTTTATTTAACATTTTTTTCAGAATTTACAAATACCGAAATCCCAGATTTGTCAAATTTTTTTTTTTGCATGTTCTCAGCATGTGGGGATCAAACCCATGATGCTGGAAATGGAATGCAAAGTTAAGTTACAGGAAATCCAAAAGTTTTTATTTATGTTAGATATGTGAAGTTTAAAATAAAACTGTGGGATTTGTTATGAACAACCTTCTGTGCTGTACACATGCTTGATAATGTACAGTACATGTTGGCGATCCTTAAGAACACACATACAAAAAAATCAGTATTTCCAAAACGTTTGTAAATCCAAAAATGTTTAGTTCAGTTTACTTTATTAAAAGATTGATAAATGATGTCGTGTACTTAGAACAGCCTTAAACAAGGACATACAGGACCACTGTCATATCTGCTTTGAAATGTAGATGAGCGCAAATCGCAAAACACTAGTTCCTGCATCAGAAACTTCTCTGGACAGTATAGTGCTCTGTTTAAGGAAAACTATTGTTAGAAAATCTACAGGTTGCTCTACAGTGCAAGCATTTCAATTGCATTTGTGACTGAACAGTACTTTGTGCGACTGTGAAAAGATATATAAGCGCATCAGTGTGAGTGATTGTTCGAAATTGTATAATACAATCGGAATAAAAACTACAACTCCAAAATGCATCTAGCTACACTGTGTGTAGCTACTTTCACACTGCTTTTCATCACCGCAGTCAACCAAACAAGTGTGCAAATACTGCAGAGAAGCCATTATGATGACGAGAGTTACTCTGTACATCATCTGCTTCTCTCAACTTTTCGAGCTCACAAACAGCCATCTTTTATTAGTCCCGCAAAATGAACTGAACCTGCGACTGCGACCTGCTCGTGTAGACTACAAGGTGGGTTTAATTCAAATTTCTTTATTAAATCCAATCATTATCAAGAGTAGCAACTGTTCAGTCTGTACACATACAGTACACTGCCGCTCTCCTTCACCAACTCTAATAGACAGCCCATTCGCTTCATTTAAGCACACGGTTGCCAGATAGCACTGGAAAAGTCACCTCCAGTTATCATGTTTTTGTTTAGCACCGAAAAAACTTAATATTATCAGCAGACATGGCAACACTGTACTGGGGGAACCCTAATAAAACCTGA
This sequence comes from Noturus placidus, assembly GCA_022414735.1. Taxonomy (NCBI): domain Eukaryota; kingdom Metazoa; phylum Chordata; class Actinopteri; order Siluriformes; family Ictaluridae; genus Noturus; species Noturus placidus. Next base: position 35,522 of record JAFFST010049809.1, read on the forward strand.
TAAACAAACAAACAAAACTAATGTAAAGACAGAAAATGTGCATAGTTATAAATAAATAATTTAATATTCAAAAATAGATATTATAATGCACTCCTAAAATATAAATAAAATGAGAAATTAAATAATGTTTAATTACTATGGGATGCATTTAATATCAATTTGACATTAAGCTTAGTTCGCTATTTTATTAGAAAGCTATTAGCCTTTTTCCTAATATGGATCATTCTAGTGTTAGTCTACTTTTAATTAGGTCTCTTTATTGTTTAAGATATTTAAAAATAAATATGTTATGCTTGTTTATTTATCAGTTAACCGACAGTATCTCATTGCTATTATTTTAATTCAATTAACAGTGACCATGAGCAAAGAGCTTACATTTAACTGTTTATAACCTCCTGATTAAAGCTTAAACAAGAAAAGATTAACTGTAAAATTAACTGAAAACGTAATTTAGTTTATCAGAAGGTAAATTAATGTGTCATGGTTCACACTATGTTCCTAATTTCTGTCATAATTGACAAGCTCAAGTTTTATCATGCCAACTTGTGTGTTATATTGTGGCAAATTATATTTATAAAAAATAATAAAATAAATAAAAACCCTAAACTTCAACTGTGCTCCTAAATGTTTGACTGTGCTCTTAAATTTTTGTAATTAGGAGCACATGTGCTCATAAAATAAATTGTTACTGTAGAGCCCTGCCATGGTATACTGAACATGTACATAGCATCAAACAATGACCTAGACAGTACAAGCAAAATGGCATCTTTTCATTAGCCTGGAAAGAATTCCTCACTAAATATAAACAAGTGCTGTTTTCAACCAGAGCTTCATTGCTCTGAAGAAAAAACAAACAATAAAAACAATAGCAAGTTCTTATTTAATATTGTATCCAAACCAACAAATAACATGATAACTATAAATCACAAATCCTACCACATCTTAGTAGAAAGTAGAAAATATAAGAGATCAAATAAACCAGAACTCTGTCAGAAGTCCAATGTCCTCAGCAATAATAATCAATCAGTCATAATGCAAGAACATCTTGTCAAATTTGCTCCAATAAATTTGAAAGATCTCCATACCCTGATGATCTCTTCTAAACCACCTCTTGAAGATGATACAGATATACTTTGGGTTAAGCTAGATACATCAATACACAGGTACACAATTTGGAAGACACTGTTAAAGACATTAAAGCATGAATGCCTAGAAACTCTCTTACACTATATCCTGTTAGAACTTAAGTACTTTTACTGGTACTAAGTCTACCTATGATAAAGTCACTAAGTTTACTTTAAAGCTTGATGATTGCTTTGTCATTCTAAAATATATAATCAAGTACCTTTGAATTATACTTGATGTTTGTCTACCATTTCATTCTCATATAAACAACATTTGTAAGATTCCATATTATCGTTTGAGAAACATCAGAAAAATAAGACATATGGTCCAGATTCCCCCCTTTTTACTGCTATAATAGCCTCCACTCTTCTGGGAAGGCTTTCCACTAGATGTTGTTCTTCATGTACACCAGCGCTGAAAATACAGCTTCACAGAATGCGAATGGGAGAGTTTTTTTCAATGCCATGTCACTAAGTTATTGGTATTCGCTGTCCATGGATATCCAAAAATCCGCCAGTGGCTACTTGGTGAACCTCTGTGTACAATTTGCAACCACTTTGCAACCACCCTGAATCTGCATGTTTTTTTATGTACTGTGTTGCTGCTACATGATTGGTTTATTGGATAATTGCATGAATGTGCAGATGTACAGGTGAAATGACACTACACATGACATTTGGTGTGAAGCATCTGGTGTGAATTGGTCTTTCAAACACATAATGTGGCTTGATATTATTATATAATTGTGTATAGCAGTGTAAGTTACAAAGTGAGGGACATTTATACAGGAAATGAAGGAGGTAACGAGTAATGGGTACGTATAATTATAAAACAGGAGAGTTCACATGGCTTGACCAGAGGAGGAGTGGTTTTCAGCAGGGCACACTTGTAGTACTTGAACTAGCCTTATTCCATTAATTATTAAAGAACTGGCAACACTCCTATACTTTTTAAGATATCACATCAGTGAGAGTTTATGGTGCCATCTTCCTAAGCCAGAATCATTGTAGTTTACTTGGAAGATGAACTTAAGGTGACATGTGAATGAGTGTCAGTACAGTGGAAGGTTTTATGTGTGGTTAAAGGTGATGAAGTAAGAAACTCTGGAGTTCGTTTACAGCAGCACTTGAATGAGGGTTAGTGAGGCTGTATTATATGTTTTACGACCTCAGTTCCAAAAAATATATAATATATATATATATATATATATATATATATATATATATATATATATATATATATATGTATATATACACAGTATATATATATATATATAAATGAATAAATATAAATATAAAATATAAATAAATGTAAATAAAAACAGAATGCAATGATTTTCAAATGTCACAAACATGTTATTGTAATATGTAATATGTTATTCAGAATAGAAAACATATCAAATGTTTAAAGTGAGTAAATGTACCATTTTAAGAAAAAAATTATGTAATTTTGAATTTGATGGCCGCAGTACCTCTCAGAAAAATTGGGATGGGGCAACAAAACTCTGGAAAAGTATTACTAAAAAGAAACAGCTGGAGAAACATTTTGCAACTAATTATGTTAATCGGCAGTTAATTCAGGGTCATGGGGAACCTGGAGCCCATCCCAGGAAGCATCGGGCACAAGGCGGGGTACGCCCTGGACAGGGTGCCAGTGGTCAGTAACATGATTAGGTATAAAAAAAAAAGAGTCTCTTAGAGAGGCAGAGTCTCTCAGAAGTAAAGATGGAATGGAATCTGGACAGAAGTATGTGTTGCTCTAAAACCTGTATATACCTAACAGCATTGATATTGTCTTTCGAGATGTTCAAGCTGCCCATTTCATAGGAACTAAAGCACCCTCATACCAATAACAGATGCAGGCTTTCAAACTGAGCACTGATAAAAAGTGCCTCTCCACTTAAGTCCCCTTTAGTTCAGAGGATGGACACCGTGTCCATGGTTTCCAAAAAGAATTTCACATTTCGATTCGTCTGTCCACAGAAAAGTTTTCCACTTGGCCTTAGTCCATTTTAAATGAGCTTTGGCCCAGAGAAGATGGCGGTGTTTCTGGATTATGTTCGCATACGGCTTCAACTTTGCATGAACTATAAGCTTTAACCAGCATTTCTGGCTAGCACAGAAAACCGTGTTCACAGATAATGAGTTCTGGAGGTGTTTCTGATCCCATGCAGTGAATTCCATTATAGAATCATGCCTGGTTTTAATGCAGGCCTGAGGGCCCGAAAATGACGGCATACAATATTGATTTTCACCCTTGTCCCTTGCTCACAGAGATTTCACCAGATTCTCTGAATGTTTTTATGATATTAAGTACTGTAGATGATGAGATATTCATAGTCTTCACAATTTTATGTTGAGGAACATTATTCTGAAATTGTACCACAAATTGTAGACCCAGTTTTTTGCAGATTGGTGAACCTCTGCCAATCTTTACTTCTGAAAGACTCTGCCTTTCTAAGATGCTCTTTTTATACCCAAACAGGTTAAGCTGTTGCCAATTAACCTCCAGCTGTTACTTTTCCACCCTTTTGTTGAACCAGTCCCAACTTTTTTGAGACGTGTTGCAGCCATCAAATTCAAAATTACCTTTTTTTTTTTTTTGTTAAAATGGTATATTTACTCAGTTTAAACATTTGATATGTTTTCTATGTTTTATTGTGAATAACATATGGGGTTTTGAGATGTGCAAATCATTGCATTCTGTTTTTATTTACATTTTACACAGCGTCCCAACTTTTTTGGAATTGGGGTTGTATTTGAAACATGTCAGATGATTGTTTGAGATTATGATCAGGCTCTCAGTACCGTTGGATGTAGTGCTGGAAGCCACAGCCTTCTCGCTGATCTCAGTTCGGGTCAAGGAGGATCTCTTGTTTGCCACGATGGTCTCTGCCCTCTTTTTCTTCTCTGCTGTAGAACTGGCCAGGGACTGTGTTTCCATGGTGAATGCACATTCCTTAGTGCCACATCTAAGCTGAGACACCTGTAACTTCCACCACAGAAAATAACAGTGGTAAGTGTGATGTGTCAAAAATTTTGATACTGCTCTTACTATGGAAATATTGCCATCAAAGCTAACTGGAAGGGTCAAGAATATCAAGCAAAAGAACCTTCATGAGACATTCACACCCATCTAAAATGAAGGTTTGTTTGAATCTCCATCTGGGAATATCACAATGCTTAGGCCATTTTCTCTTTTCATAGTAAGCTTTGTGTTAGTTAAAGCTCTTTTTTTTTTTGGGGGGGGGGTTATTTGGGTTTAGTCAAGACAAGCTATGACTGTAGCTTTGGTATCATTCCCAGGAATGAAACAAATCCAAACAAAAACATGTTATTATTCCATTCTTTTACTCATATCAACATGTATAATTAAAATAAACACTTAATTATGTAGAACAACCTAACTGCCAGAAAACAAAGAAAATAAATTATATATATATATATATATATATATATATATATATATATATATA
>JAFFST010049809.1:41833-53488 GCA_022414735.1 Noturus placidus
TTATTCATTCACTATTTTCTGCTCTGTTGGGTCGGTTTCATGCAATTAATGTCTTTTTAAGGCAAATAAAGAGGTGTATCTAGTATGACAACCATTTTTACATCATGAAGACACTCCTATCTCTGATTGCTGATCCCATTTGAATTACTACAGCCGTCCTCTATCAACATTACTTAACAAACATATCTCCAGAAATCTTATCCAACAGAAAGAAGAACAATCAAGGGATTTGTTCCCTTTTTTGTTGTTGTATAACGTATCTCATAAAAGTAGTACACCCCTCACATTTTTGTAAATATTTGATTATAACATTTCATGTGACAACACTGAAGAAATGACACTTTGCTACAATGTAAAGTAGTGACTGTACAGCTTGTGTAACAGTGTAAATTTGCTGTCCGCTCAAACACTCCCTCACACAGCCATTAATGTCTAAACCTCTGGCAACAAAAGTGAGTACACCCTTAACAGAAAATGTCCAAATTGGGCATTTATGTATATGTATAACGATTTATAATTTAAAAATTCCTTTAATTTTCACCAATGTCTTGTTTTTTAAATTATTGATTTAAAACTTACTGTGATAACTATGATATTGCAACAGTGAAATTTTCAAGCCATAACATCCCTAGCTGTCACACTGTGAACTCTTATACTGTAGTTTGTATCTTAGTAATTGTTTTAAATAAGTGCATTACACTAGACAAGTGATTTGGGCTGTACATAATGGTTTTGGGTTTGAGATGACGATTCATTTTACAATGAGCTCCTGTTCTCTGGGCTCTCTTTGGAAAGAGGAGAACAGCACTGCATTCATCACCAGCCTGCTCACCATTCCTCTCAACACCAAAGCAGCATGCGACAGAGAGAAAGAAATCCTGAGAAGAGGACAAATACACAAGTATAATAAAGGGAAAAGAGGAGGAGAAAGCATGATAAGGATCAGAAGGAAGAAGTGACCATGTTACCAGTAGGAAACAGAGAAAGTAGGAAAAAAATGAAAGTTTATCGTATAAATGTGTGTGTGTGCATGCATGTTGGGTATGCTGCTTTTCATTACAATGCCCATGTGAATTTCCTTTTATTACAGTGGAAGGTGTTTTTTTATGAATGACAAGAAACATACACAATGAAGATTAATTTTTTATTATTTATCGTAGAGCCAGCAAAGATATGTTGCCCTGTGCACAGAGTGCATTCTGCATGAGCTATAAGGAGCATCAGCTCTATAAAAAATAATATCTTTCATTTGTGAATTTCAGCCAATTTGTACAGAAGTGTCTCCAATTCTTATCATGTTGATGAACTTAGCTTGAGCCCACATCACATGTAAATGAAAACCTACCACTCAAGCAAGTGTTCTTTAAAAAAAAAAATCAACTGACCTATTTATATCTGTTTAGTACACATTATCTCTTCAATCCAAGTATTTGTATTTCGTTATATCGCTAAGACATACCATTTATAAACTGTACTAATAATTATATCAGTGTAAGACCCTAACAAGAATAGTAAAACAATTGTTCCTTTTCAAAGGGAACTCAACATTGCATGAGTTTCATGCTGTGGAAAAGCTTGTGTGAAATCATGCTTATTTATAGGCCTGCCATTGTCTAGTGACGGAGCAATTAAGCATGTCACGTGATTATAAAAACAGCACCTGTGTCACCTGCAGTCAGCCTTATTGTCTTCAGTGAGACTGCATATCAGTTGTTTTGTGTGAACGCTTGGGGGAAAAAAAACTCTTAAAAAAGAAAAAACAGAAAAGTATGAGTGAGAGAGAATTCAGGAAGTGTGTCACGCCTTGCTCCCATTTCATCATGGGGGACGGACGGACGGACACACTTTCTGTGTGAAATGTCTTGGAGTGGAGGATCCCACAGTGGCCCTTGAGGGGGCTGGCTGCGCACATTGTGAACGCTTTACAATCAGGCAGCTCCGCTCACAGTTCGCTCTCTTCTCGGCTGAAGGTATTCTCAAAGGGAATCTCGCTGTTGAGACAGCCAGCCGTTCAGGTCCTGAGAATCTCGTATGGATCTGGAGATGAGTGCTTCTCTATCTTTTTCCTCTGTCTTCTGGGTCTGGCTCTCCACCATATTTTGGAGCTCATGTTGTGACTCCTCCTTACGTTAGGGAAAGCCAAAACACCCTCTCTGACAAAGAGGAGCAAGAGGGGGAAGAAAAGAAGTGCATGAAGAAATATCACGCTTCTGAGGAAAACAATACACTAGCTGTGTTTAACCCCATGATGATAGATTATTCGGCCATTGTGGGGAATATTTAGTTGAGAAAGGTGGAGGAAACACTTGAAAGCACCATTTTCGCTCCATTGCAGGAAATTTAGGTGGGCTGGCTTTGCCATCCAAGCCATGTAAGGCTACCTTGGCATTGGGTGGCAAAGCTTATGCGGCAGTGGTTCTTGTTTGTGGGTCACTGCATACAATGGCAGTGTTGCAGGCCTACCAAAAAGACTTGCTGAGTGAGCTGAACAATGGGGATGGAATTGGGGCCAAGGAAGTAGAGGAGCTTCGCTGCACCACGGATTTGTCTCTCCGTGCAACCAAGCAAATGGTCCGTCATATCAGCCATTCAATGGGTAGCTTGATTGTAGTGGAGAGGCACCTATGGCTCTCAGGGATGGGGGAAAAATACAAGATCTCCCTACTGGACGCCCTTGTTGAACCTTCCAGCATGTTCGGCAGTGCGGTTAACATCATTCCTGACAGCTAGCGTTCAGCCAGTTCCTTCCCCGCCGTGTACTCTAGGCGTGTACTGCCAGTACTCTAGGCATCCAGGAGTGGAGCCCAGGCCAGCACTCGTGTGAGGGGGGCACAGAAGGCAAGTGTGGCGGCCTGTCTCCCCCTGCGGAGAGGCTGATCTGAAAATGATCATAAAGACCAAGCAGTCAAAGATGACATGACGCTGAAAAAAATAAAAATTTTGATTTTGCTCTTAGGTTTTTGTAATTATAAAAAATTGTAAGCATATTATCTCCCCTACTGTGTAGTTAATTTCTGTAAAACTAAAATATACTTTTCATTTTCAGCAGCAGGGCCAGAGACAGACATGGAGATAGAGAGTTCTGCCTTTTGAAGAATAAGGCTTTTTTTTTTTTTTTTACTTTGGTTACATTAATTTATATGGTCAATTATTATGAATTCATTTAAGTTTTTGTTCTTTTTATTTGAATATTTTTGTTCTGCATTTATTTATTTATTATTGATTTAGCTTAATGGTATTATCTTAGTATGTTCAGAAAAGAATTAAAAATGCTGATGAATAAATGCTATAAATGTGTTGCTGATTGTTGCTTGATGTTAATCGAGGCACAGGTGTGTCTTATGAGTACATTTTGAGATGATGGGTCGAATAGAAATTCCACAACAAATACCATTATAATTGCATTGTTTTAATTGCTTCCATCAAAACTAATACAATTTCTATTAAAAACATTTTAATTTGAAGGCAGCGAATGAAAATCAGTCCTATATGGTTTTGAAAGTAAACAAATTCACTTGCTGTCCATAAAGGAATGGCTCGAAAATCACATATATCCACCCCTGACTAAAGGAGTGAGATATGTTAGAAATAAAGGAGTTGAGGCTGAAGAATTGTCATGGGACAGGTAAGCAGCCCCTCATATATTACTGAGTTGTGATTGAAAGAATGAAATGATTAGACTCCCAGCCATGGTCGTTGGGATTTACTTGCTATGTTCCAGCAACGTACTATAAGCTATAATTTCACCATGACGAATATGGGAATAACAAGGTTACGTGGCTGGAAAGTTATTTGGTATGTTGCTGTGACTAATATGGTCCGATCCGGTTACTTCTTTACAACATACCCGTTTGGTCATTGAAATGTACTCACCACATACAACTATAACGTCTCCATGACAAATACAGGAATCACAAAGTTATGTCGCTGGAACGTAAATTGGTTATATCGTCACGATGAATATGGTCCGATCATGTCACGTCTTCACAACATAACAGTGTTAGCTGGGTACAATATAATCATTATGCTTACATTAAACCTCTAGCGAACACAGGCTTCCTCTGCTTATTAGAATGTAGAATGTACTTTGCTTATTAGAATGTACTAATGCTCAGCTTTGGTCTGGATGGAGGGGGTAGGATGCCAAGAAACATAAAGCATCATTCTATGAGGGGTTTTACATTTAGAGTTTGCAACCACATTCCTACAAACACTTCTTTTTTTGACTGCAAGCATTTTCGTACACTGTATTTTCTCTTTAAGAAAATGCATGTGGGGCCTCAGTGATATTTAACAGTGATAGTTGTTTTATTAAGCCTGATTGGAATACACTTTTTTCCAGGTTCAGCTGACGTTCAACCTGCAATCTAAGAAATGTGGGGTCAGAGGAAAAGGTATAGCCTATTGCGTATGCACGCATCTTGCTCTCAATTGAAGTTTCTGTGACAGACGTTGACTCTGAAAGTCCAAAGGGTGGCACAGAACTGTGTGTGTGTGTGTGTGTGTGTGTGTGTGTGTTCCACAGTGTGAAGACACCCTAGGGAGGTGATGAGTGAAGGCAGGAATTCCTTTCCTGATTCTCATTTTCTCTTTCTCTCTCTCTCTCTTCCTCCCTCTTCCTCCCCCCCCCCTCTCTCTCTCTCTCTCTCTCTCACAAAAATAAAGAGATCAAACACTGGGCTATGGTTGGCCTAGTCCTTTAAAAAAATATCCTCCTCATCTCTGAAATTTAAATACAAGTCCTTTGCAATATTTGCATCCAAATAAAATAACAAAACCTCTTTCTACTGCTAAATTGTGAAGCTATGAGAAGATTTGCAATTACTGTTCGCAGTTCCACAGCAGATAATTCCTAAATGTTGTCAGACATTATTTTTCATAGTGCTAGTGTCATAACAGAATTAGGGGGTAACCAAAATTTTAATCAACACTACCCGAGTGAACGCACAAGTGTAAACTCCAAAAAGATCCATTCAAATCACATACATATTCTGTACACAAGCAACTAGATTCAAAACCATAATATACAATGGTGTGAAAAAGTGTTTGCCCCCTTCCTCATTTCCTGTTCCTTTGCATGTTTGTCACACTTAAGTGTTTCGGAACATCAAACGAACAGGAAATGAGGAAGGGGGCAAACACTTTTTCACACCACTGTAAAATGTGTTTGTGTGTTGTAGCTTTACAATTCACTGGAAGTAAGGGGCCCAAACCTGTTCCAGCATTACAATGCACCTGGGCACAAAGCAAGATCCATGAAGACATAGTCTTAGTCTTAGTCATAGTCTTTCATGGTCTTTCACACCATTGTATAATGTTATGATTGTGCTGCCTGGTTGTTCAGTGGTAAACTGGCCCACCACTTAATGGTCTAGAAACACTGTTGTAAATATGGGCATTAAAACTCCTTAAAAAAAAGGACACTGTTCCTCAATTCCTGAAAATAATAATAAACTTATCCAATCAAGGAAATGAAGCATCAAAACCATATTAACCATGTCAGTGCAGAATCAGGGGGCAAATTACCCATCCCAGAGCTTCAGGACGATTCATCAAGTCAAAGCCTCTGGAGGAGTCATAATATTTACTTAAAGACAGCCCACTTCCCCCACTGGTATGCTTTATTGACTCTTATTAATTTCTGTACAGACCCCAGTGGCTTTGCCTTTTACAGCTTATTATAGGGCAGAAATGAGACTAGAAATCATTGTGCACTGCAGAGCCTCATCTCAAAACAAACTAAGAAGTAATGGGGAAGAGAAAAGTAGTAATAATTGCAAACTTAAGTACAAAACTTCAATCCATCCATCCTCCCTCTACCGCTTACTCCTTTATCAGGGTCGCGGGGAACCTGGAGCCTATCCCAGGAAGCATCAGGCACAGGGCGGGGGTTCCAGGGCACAATCACATACACACTCACACACCCATTCATACACTACAGATACTTTAGACAAGCCAATGTCTTTGGACTGGGGGAGGAAACTGGAGTACCTGGAGGAAACCCCAGACGCACGGGGAGAACATGCAAACTCCGCACAGACATGGCCCCAGCAGGACTCGAGCCCCAGATCCTGGAGGTGCGAGGCAAAAGTGCTAACCACTAAGCCACTGTGTGCCCCAAGTACAAAAACTTAATCTTTAAAAATAATAACCAGTTAAGATGAACAAAGAGAAGAAAAGGAAGGTCAAGCAGTGGTCAAAGAGAAGGAATAATTGTGGTTTAGGGTAAACATAGTTTGGACAGATAGGATTCATAGATAAAAAGAGAGGAAATGATGACTGTCCTTTTAGGAGTTTAGGGCAGATGAGGTTATCAGGAGTTGGATGCCATCCACAGATAGAAAGGAGTAGGAATGTAGAAAAGAGAGTAGAGATGAACACGATTACCTTTATAGCAAACTTCCTGTCTGATGTGGAAACACTTCCAAGAATTGAGTCTATTGAGTCATACATTCCAAAGGCATTTTAACATTTTCATTCAACCGGCACCGCACTCTTCTGCTCTATTAATTTTTTGATCCTGCTTTTCATTAATGTATTTATCAGGTAGGCTCAGAGTCACTGCAAAATCTCCCTGCAGAAAAGTTTCCAGGAGAAAATGGAGTGCTGCTTTTATTAAACTGAAGCTGGCTAGGTTAAGTGATTGAGATTTAGTTAATATAAAGGAAGAAATGCTCAAACGTTCTACATGTAGGTAACACACCTCGGCTGCAGTATGACAAAGGGGCAAACAGACTGTTTTTTTTAGATTGAATTATATGAAAATTATTTGAATCATGTTTACTTGAAAATGTATTGAACCAAACTTGTAAATTTTACAGAATGAGGTGTGAAAAAGTATTTGTCCCATTCTGAGTTCTTCTGTTTTTGTGTATCTCACACTAAATTAGAGCTGCCACAACTAATCAATAAAATCGAGAATAATCGATTATGAAAATCGCTGTCAACAAATCTCATTATGGATTAGTTGGTCTGCACGCGTGGTCTGGAGGAGATTTACTCATTAAGTTACTTCTTTTCTGAAAACGCGCTTCGGAGAGTAAATTCTAAAAGTGGTCACAAATGACATACTATACACTTACATGCATTTTATACTACGGCTAGTGTTTTTCAAAATGTTTAAATAATATTATGTATATATGGTTTGTTAAATGTATAAAAATATGTTCAAATGAGATGTTTTAAAATTAAATCAATTTGGTTATTCACAAATATCACGTTAGCTGAGCTGACGATCGTTCATTTATGGATTTATTTAAAATTTATTTACAAATGAAATGATAATTTGCAAAAACCTATGAGTGGTAGACAAGTTAAGTGTTGCATTGATGGATAAAATAAACAAAGGATAATTCAGAGAGTCAAATTAAATGTCACACCAAGAATAAAATGTAAAAAATAAAATCTTGAAGTGTTTTGATTAAATTTTAATGTTAATATTATTAATGTTAAATATTAAGAAAACAAAGCAACATATATAGAAATGACTGTCAATAATATAGCCTATAATTGTTGTGGAGTGAGGGGGTCCTTGTGGATTGTTTGAAATATGCAAGTTGTCTAGAGCTCACAAAAGGTTGAGAACCACTGGTCTAGTGTATGAATTTTAGAAAGGTAATATCATCTGAAATGGAACACATTAGTTTTTCACTAACCAGAAAGTTTGCTCCCATTTGATTAATCGAAAAAATAATCGGCAAACTAATCAATTATGAAAATAATCGTTAGTTGCAGCCCTATACTAAATTGTTTGAGAAATTAAAACAAAGTCTAAAATACTAAACAAAGGCAAACTGAGGAATGATACCTAAATGATAATGTTATTTACTGAAGCAAAAAAGTTATACAATATCAACCCGGGCCTATGGGAAAATGTATTTACCTCCGTAGTTACCAATTCCCCAAATCTATGAAACTGCATTCAAAATGGGGTTCAGCTGGACTAGATGCAACTAGGCCTGATTACTGCAAACTAGGGATGTCACGAGAACCGATACTTCGGTACCAACATTCTTAAAATGTAACGGTACTTGTTTTTCTGCAGTAGCGCAGTCAACGTTGGTAATGAGTACTGAGGTTGGTACCAAGGTTGCAATTCTTCTGAAACTAAAGGGGGCAGCAAATACGCAGAAATGTTTTAGTCAGTCCACAAGTGGTAAATAATAAGAAGAGCACCTACAAGCACTTTTCACAACTACACAAGTTTAGCTCCACCCCGACTTGTTGAGCGGAATGGTATGGAATATGGAAATACTTCGCATTTGAGGTGGATGACAATGAACATATAATTGATGCTATGAAGCCGGGGTGCAACCGATGCTATCATTCATTTCAAACAAAGCGAGGAAACACCTGGAATTTGGTGAAGCACCTGAAAGGCGGTCCTATATTATGCTTGTTTGAGGCAGCTGGCATCGTGGCCATGAAACCAGCTAACATTATACTCCATTTAATGTTGGTGATAGCCAGTTATTTGTTAACGACGTTAAAACATTGCAATTTTATAAACTACCTCCTAATGGTCCACCATGCATCGCCATTCAGCCTGTTTCCTGTCAGCTAAAAGTAGACTAAGGTCACTAATAATTATTCAAATGTTCATGATTTTAATAAATCCTTTTGGCCTGCCACCATATCAGTGAATTTAAACTAATGCTTCCATTCAGAATATAAGGTGTGTGTGTGTGTGTGTGTGTGTGTTTAGGAGTGCACCTTCTCTGTAGCCTCCACTTATTGTCAGACAGTGTTTGATAACTAAAATATCTCTCTCTATTTTTTGCCAGTATCAGCCTTAGGAGGATGTCCTCCAGGAGTTTTAATTATTATTATTTTTTTCGATCACATAGTGGTATCGACTTTGGTATCGAGTATCATGTACCTTTGGTGGTATCGGTTCCAACTACTAAATTTTTGGTATCGTGACATCCCTACTGCAAACACTGTTCAATCAAATCAACACTTAAATAAAACTTTCAACAACATGAAGTTGGTTAAAAAGGTCTTACACAATTACACACTATGCCAAAACTGAAAGAACTTCCAGAAATTATGAGAAAGAATGTGATTTATCCATCAGTCTGGGAAAGCTATTTCAGTTAAAAAGCTATTTCAAAGGCTCTGGGACTCTAAAGAACCACAGTGAGAGCCGTTATCTCCATATGGAAAAACTGGGCCCAGTAGTGAACCTTCCGAGAAGTGGCAAACTTTCCAAAGCCATTCCTCCAAGAGCACAGCAACTACTCATCCATCAAGTCACACAAGAACATCAAAGGAACTACAGGCCTCTCTTGCATCAATAAATGTCAATGGTTATGACTCCACTATCAGACAGGCACTTGGCAAAAATGACAACCATGGAAGAGTGACAAGGCGAAAACCACTGCTAAGACAGAAGAACATTAAAGCTCATCTGAATTTTGCCAAAACACTCCTTGATGATCCTCAAACCTTTTGGGAGAATGTTCTGTGGATTGAGGAGTCAAAACTGGAACTATCTGGCAGACAGGGGACCCGTTACATTAGGTGTAAACGAAATACAGAATTCCACAAAAAGATCATCACTACGACAAAACATGGTGGTGGAAGTGTAATGGTGTGTAGATGCTTTGCTGCTTCAAGGCCTGGGTAACCTGCAGTAATTCAGTGAAACATGAATTCTGCTCTCTACCAGAAAATCATAATGGAGAATGTCCAGTCTTAAGTCCATAAGTTGAAAGATTAAAACTCTTTAGGAAGAAAATATACACAAAAACAAAAGAAATGACATCACTGCATGTGAGATACAGAAAGTTCACTTTATTTACAATTATTCTGACTTATAGGAATACACAAATTGTAAGCAGAGTTGTAGTAGTATGACAGAGAAAAAGAAAAATGGACAGAAATAGAGGAAGAGAGAGATTTGGATCAAACATCAATGAGGCAGGCACAGAGGACCATTGGAAGGTTCCAACATCTCTCCATTCGCAGGCTGAGATCTTTCATACACAAACCCACTCACACAAAGAAACTTGCACCAGTCAGAATGGTTACTCTCACTCACTTTCTATTCTCCTACTGAGGGAGAGACACACATATGATTCAACAGCTCCTCCTCCTCCCTACAGGAACCTACACAACTATACACTGGCAAACACATGACACACGCATATGCAACAAACACAGAACTTACAGACCAAAGAGGGTACTTACATTCTACAACCCCAATTCCAAAAAAAGTTGGGACAGTATGGAAAATGCTATTAAAAACAAAGAGAAATGATTTATAAAATGTACTTTGACTTGTATTTAAACTAAAAAAAAATAAAGTTTTTATGAATATAAATGTTTATTTTGAAACTGATACATGCAACACATTCCAAAAAAGTTGGGAAAAGGACAATTTAGAACTAATAGCGGTGTGATGAGTTAATAAAGTGATGTGAAACAGGTGAGGCAATCGACTAATCATAGTATATAGGGATCCTCCAAAAAAGGCCTAGTCCTTCAAGAGCAAGGATGGGTCGAGGCTCGCCAATCTGAAAAGAGAGGAGTCAGTGAATACAACACTTTCAGAAGAACATTCCACAAAGACAAACCTATAGAATTTTGAGCATTTCACCTTCGACGGTGCACAATATAATTAAAAGATTCAGGGAATCTGGTCAAATCATGGTGTGTGAAGGGCAAGGCCAAAAACCGCTTCTGAATGTGTGTGATCAATCACTCGGACATCACTGTCTTAAGAACAGTCACGAGTCTGTAATGGATATCCTGACATGGGCTCAGGAATACTTTGGTAAACCTTTGTCAATCAACACCATTCACCGCTTCATCCACAGATGCAAGTTAAGACTTTACTATGCAAAGCAGAAGCCATACACCAACACTGTCCAGAAGTACCGCCGTCTTCTCTGGGCTCGGTCTCATCGGAGATGGACAGTAGTACAGTGGAGTAGTGTTTTGTGGTCTAACGAGTCAACATTTCAAATAGTTTCTGGACAAAACAGCCGTCGTATTCTCCGGGCCAAAGAGGAAAAGGACCATACAAGCTGTTCTCAGCGTCAGGTCCAAAAGATTATGTCTGTCATGGTATGGGGCGTGTCAGTGTCCATGGCATGGGTAACCTGCACATCTGTGAGGGCAGCATTAATGCAGAAAGATATGTGCACATTTTGGAACAACATGTGCTGCCATCCAGACCAGGACAATGCCAAACCACTTTCTGCCCAGATTAAAGCACATGGTTGTATAAGAAGAGTGCAGGTGCTAAGCATGGCCTGCCTGCAGTCCTGACCTGTCTCCAATTGAGAATATCAGGCGCAGTATGAAGTGGAAAAATAAGGCAACAAAGGCCCTGTGCAGTTTCTCAGCTGAAGGCATGCATAATGGATGAATGGGGGGCATTCCGCTTGCTAAACTTGACCAACTGGAGTCTTCAGTGCCCAAATGCGTAATAAGTGTTCTTAAAAGAAAAAGTGGTGATGTTACAACATTTTTGGAGTGTGTTGCAGTCATCAGATTTGAAATAAGTGTATATTTTCAAAACTAAATTAAATCCACACAAAGTAAAACATCAAGTTGTGTGTTAATAATGTGTTTTCAATATACAGTGGTGTGAAAAAGTGTTTGCCCCCTTCCTCATTTCCTGTTCCTTTGCATGTTTGTCACACTTAA
>JAFFST010049809.1:62591-94627 GCA_022414735.1 Noturus placidus
GTGTGTGTGTGTGTGTGTGTGTGGGTGTGTTTGTGTGTGTGTGTGTGTGTGTCATATATATATAGAAAAATATTGTTTTACTTTTGTTCATAGTGTTTTAGTTTGAAATTACAGATCATACTTGCGGAGAGCAAGTATGATCTGTAATTTCAAATTAAAACAGTGATAAACAGTGGGAGACACTGCGAGTGAGGAGCAATGAGCCTCGTTACTAACAGATCACTTCCGCTATAATAAACGACAGAAATTCTTAAGCAGCTTGCACCAGTTTATCCAAGCTGAAATATTTACCGAACGGTTTGACAAACACCAATGGTTCTTGAGGCAAATAAGTTTACAATTAGAAGGCGTATCATGAGATACAGTATATATTAGTTATGTTTGTTCAAAACACTGCATTATATATACCGTTAACACCAACTAGTTGCCAATTTCTTTAAAACTTTGCACTAACCTCTTAGACCAAGAGTCATATATGCCCACCAAGTTTCGTTCATATCAGCCATTGGTAAACTTGTTTAATAGTTACTGAAATTTGATTGACCAATGGTGGCCAAGTTTTATAGACAGTGACGGCAACTGAGACAAAGACACTGCATGCAATTTTTTAAGTCAATCGGACAACAGGTCCATAGTTACAGCCAATTTTATTTATTTTTTGGTATTATAGCGCCACCACGTGGGAAAACTGCACCAACTTTTCTGAACAAACATAGATTGTCCTCAAACATAAACATTCCAAATTTGTTGAAGATATTGTTCATGAGTTATAGCCATTTATGTAAAAGCGGCCAAACCTTTTCCTGTGTTTTCGCATGCTGTAGCTATTTTTTGGACAGACTCCAACTTTGCTGTATTAACAGATCAGACTGTCCTCTATCTGTGTGCCAAATTTCATTACTGTCGCACAAGCAGTTCTATGGGCTGCCATAGACTTCCAGAGCAGAATAATAATAAAAAAAATTAAAGAAGAAGCAGAATAATAATAAATATAGACGCAAGCAGCAATTAAGAGGCCAAGCACTAAAGAAGCTAAATGAGGAATTAAACAAGGGAGTATCAAGACCAACCGTAAAAAAAAGAGCAATTTTAGACATTTGAATATGATTTTAGGCAAAATGGTTGAACATTCATAAATACAATCAATTGTTACATGATTTAATCATTTATCATATATGAACATTAGGTGGCGCTGTGATCAAATTGATATGATGTGGTCAGTGTGGGGTCACAAGTTTGGTGTCAATATGCCATAGCTTTGCAGAGATACAGCCTCTGAATTGTTTTAGCATTTTGCCATGAAAGTTGTTTATGCATTAAACAATAATAGTTTAGTTTTTGGACACAAACTTCATAATTTTTTGCTGACATGGTCTGAAGATGATCTGAATCAAATTTGGTGAAAATCGGGCCGAGAAGTTTTTCAGCCAAATTCAACATGGGAGACAGCAAGTTTGTTTGACCATGGAATAATTGGTATCATTGTTCTCAGCGTGACGCACAGAATCTATTAGGTCCAGTGTCATTACAATGGGCAAAGGTAATCAAAAGATGTTAGCATTTTTTGAAACAGCATTATAATTTTTGAAGTTGCATTATAATTAATTTCCAAGAAACATTGCATGTACCCTCAATTTATGATGCTAATGAAATGTACTATGTTTAGATTGAATACGCAAAGACACACCGAAGATATAGCCTATATCACCAGTAGGTGGCACTGTAACAAAACTCTGCATGTAGCCTTAGGTCATGCTTGTGATGTCATGAACCAAGTTTTTTCTCAATATGCTAAAGCGTTGCAGAGATATGACCCCAATTTGGCGTGCTCTTCGTCGAATTGATGTGCACGTTTTTCGAGAACGGTTTTCCGAAAACTTTTTGCATCCCATCAGAGCATGGTGCCAAAGCGCTTACCGTGTTTCATAATTCGTTTGTGAAATACAGCATTTTATTACTAAATTCAAAATGGCCGACATCCAAAATGGCCGACATAGGAAATTTTCTCAGAATACCCCACTGACTCTAATGACACCAATTTGATAATTTTATGACAAACTGTTCAAAACTTTGCTTTTTGTTCTATGGGCTGCCATAGACTTCCAAAGCGGAAGATGAAGAAGAAGTAGAAGAAGAAGAAGAAGAAGAAGAAGAAGAAGAGGAAAAAGAAGAAAAGGAAGTGGAAGAAGAAAACAAACAAAAACAACAGGGCTTGACCCCTAATAATAATAATAATAATAATAATAATAATAATAATAATAGATTTTATTCTTATTATTTACCTTAATTAATATATAACATACTTATACTGACTTAAAGACAACTTAAAACTGCCCAAATGTTTTTACCCCAGCCTGAAAGACTGGGGCATTTAGGGATCAATAGCATGGTCATCAATACACATCTATGGGTGAGGAAGTTTGAGGAGTGTGTAACAAATACTAAATATATTTTTAATGATTTTACTGTTGTAAGCCACAAAACCAAGGAAATCCATCAATTTATATTGATATAGTCAGATTTTCAAATTATGTAACCTACGTAGGTTGTCTTTTTGTACTTACTTTTAATACCTGAAATAACCTTTAAAGATTTAGACCCAAATGAGAAATTATACTATAGTTATTTCCTTAAGTCCCAGTCTATTATAATTCAGTAAATAGCAAATAGTATAAATTCATCAGTAACTGCAGTAAAACAGAAGGAAAGTAACACTGGCCTTGCCAATGAGTCTCCAAAAATTCAAGAAAGCCAGCAATCTTTTCATAACATGCTAATTTTCAAGGATGCGAGTCATGTGGTATGGAGGGATTTGGAAGGATGAAGTGTGGAAGCCTAGGCTGCGTTCTTCCGTCTAATAGAAGGAGACAAGTGCTTAGAGTGCTCCACAAAAGCCAAACATTATAAATAATTCTAAAAGCTAAGGAGGCTTCTTTATACGAGAGTCTACCTCCCTTTCTTGACATCTGAGGCTCTGTGTATGCCACCAACAAGAATGTCTTTTCAGCTATCACTTCCAATGAACTCTGTAGACCCACATGCAGACTTGGTAAGTTTATGTCCCTTGAACTCTTTTCTTTCTAAAACAGACCATATAAAATGGTAGAGAGCATACAAACTCAGTCTGGTGTTCTTAAACATACATATCACCCATGCATACACTTAATCATGCACACAATGCACACACGCACACACACACGTAACCAATTTACTCTAATAAATGTAACTCAATCACAGTTACACTGCAACAAACAGGACACTACACACAAAGACACACACACACACACTCAAGACACAGGGAGGTGGAGTGTGCTCAGAGACATGTCTTGTAAATCTCTTTCTGAAAGAACCTTTGGGATGTAGACAGAAATTTACACACTGGGCTTCACTCCACTCATCTTTCTCCCCCTCAGCTCTTGTCCTTTATTCCTCTATGTTCCAGGCTCTCTTGACACTCTTCCTTTCCTCTCTTCTCACCATATCGCCTTATTTTTTCTCCCTGTTTCATTCTCCATTACCGTCTTCAACACTACCCTATGTGTTTGAAACTGATCCTTAAATAACTCATGCTAACCCATGCCCATTCTCTGTCTTTCCTTAAAAATAATCCTTAAGAATCAAGGTGTGGTTCAAGCTTATATATCTAATTTTACCCAGTTACTTAGCCACACCACATAAAACTCCTACTCTCAGCTCCTCTGGCTGCAGTGACTAATGTCCTGCCTCTTCAGAGACAAAGAAAATGTAGACAAACTACAGGATGATGTGAGAAAGCATTCCATCTTTTCTGATAAATGGAGCCTTCATGTTTTGCCATGGCTGCTGTGGGACCCTTTCAAACTCCATACTGTGCATTTTGACCTAAAGAGTCTACAGGTGTGCACATCTGTGTGAAATATTAATTATTCTGTAATCACTATCCTTTTCTTCATTCACGAAGACCTGTGTACTGAATACAATAAGATCTCTTAACAAACCAAGGAAAAGAATGAACTCTTCTCATGCACATTCATTGCCCCCTGTACTCTATAAGTGTATAACTTATTATTTTCTTCTCTAAACTCCTGCATCTCTCTCTCTCTCACTCTCTCTCTCTCTCCTTCGAAAAATGAACCAACCTTTCTCCACCTCTGTAAGAAACTGGGAAAGGAGTAAAGGAGTAAAGGAGTAGGGAGTCTGCCATTAGCTCCATTCTTCCTTCAATGTTCCCTGTGGAGTATTGTTAAAATACAACCCCTCTCCTCTCCCCACACACCCCCCCCATATATGGGGAGGCTCTTAAAACACTTTGCATGAGAAAAAGTGATTTCTCTTCAGATGCTCTGCTGACAAAAGAGGAGTCTTTGGGTTCATCTTAAAATTTGCTCACAGAGTTAACACCTGCCCTCTCCACTCTCATCCTCTTGTTTTGTTTTTATAAAGAGGGCTGATATTTGTCTTACAGAGTGGGTGAATTAAGACTTTGATATTTTCTTGTGAAGTGGTTTGGGGCAGAATCAGTAGGAAATTACTTAGTGGCTAAACACATGCAAGAGCAAGAAAGAGAACCAGAGATAAGAATTTGGGATCTGTAACAAAATGTGTTCCTGACTCCTGTTGTTTTGATGGGGTGTTGACCTTTCAACAAATTAAATCAATATTCCCATAATATTCCCTCATTCCCCTGGTCTGTGGTCAAAGGTTAAGCTAATCGAATGTAATTCACACCTAGAATTAACATGGGTACCTAGATCTAGGTAACTAGATCACGAGAACAGCCAAGACACAGAGCCATACACACCTGGCATTATGAATCCAGGTGACTCCAGTGACCATTTGTGATGGGGTTTCCAACATTTTCATACAGTTTCTACTAGAGAAAGGCTGTCATACACATTTATTATGCCAGTCTTATGCTGCATTTATTTTAAATCATACCTCATGTACCTGTACAGATGGTCTCAAATGTAGAGAGATGACAAATGAAATAATGGAAAGCAGCTGCTTTCATCTCTGCTTTTATAACATCTTCTATATCCATTAGCCTCGCGGCAGAAAGCTCTACCATTCAAAGTGATTTCCAAAGTCTTCCCTCCATCCAAACTAGGTTTTTTAAATAGTTTACTTTCTTAATTGTCTTTAATGGTCTTTCCACACCTGGCTCTAACTCTGGAAAACATGTCTATGATACAAAAACTGATCAAGATGTAGAAGATAACACTGACTTAAAACCTCTACAGTAACACATACATGTCATTCACACACACATACTGCTTGGTGTCACACTAAATGAGGTAGCACACGCTCTGCTATGCTTCACACTAGGACTTAAAATGTTTTATAGCCTGTCAGGAGTCTCAGCGACATGCCAGCTAATCTGCTGGTGGTCATCTGCTTGGGAAAAGCAAACATGAGCATTAACCGTAATTCTCTCAGTCTCTCTCACATAGGCTATTTTTTTTTTTAATAATTTGGCTGGGACCCCTGAAACAGTGAAATTCATTTTATCGAACACATTTTTCCTCTGTTTCTCACTCTCTGCCTTGATGAAGGAGGAAATGGCTATTCCATTTGGTTGGTCAAATTAGAAGTTCCTCCTGCCAATGCCAATATTTTGAAAGTTTGGAACAGATTTTCATATTTCCCAGGACGAATAGAGCACAAAGTAGCAGATAAATACCTTTAAACTTTAAATTCATTCAAACTATTTTGACACAAATCTACATTAAATATGCTCACTTACATTAAATAAGTACACAGACTGCCCTATTGGAAAGAGTTTTCTGATTCTCATACCATCCATGTCCTATTTTAACCCTTAGAACCAGATGCAATTTATAGGCAGCTTTGCAGCCAGTCGTCTCGGTTTCTTAAATCTGGAACTGTAAATCTCTCAAAATAATATGCACATCAGTAGAAACAGAAGGTCTTCCCAAATCATGAATTTTTGTGCATCAGCAAATAATCCAGTTTTAAAATTACACAAACATTAAACCTCACTTATTACTCACTCTTTATTATTAATAAACTCACCCATTTATTCATAATAGTTTTTGCATTTCATAGCACCAGTAGCTTTTACAATCCAGTTATTGCAACGATTGTAAAAAAGGAAGAGGAAAAAACGGTCAAAAATAGGTAAGGATTCTTAGGGTTAACAGACCACAACAGGTGAACAAACACATACTGTGGAAGGGAGAGCGAATCAGAGAGAAACAACACATAAATGAGAATAAAGATGCAAAGAGGAAAGAGATAAAGAGGAGAGAATGGGAAATGGAGAGAGAGAGGGAGAGAAAAGGGGGTTGTCCTGATGGAGAGGCAGATCAGAGGCATGCCCTGAAGGGCTGACTCAGCCTGGGGATTAGTCAGAGAGAGAGATAGGGTGAGACAGTGAGACAGACAGGGAGAGTGAGAAAGAGACCCTTCCTGTATGGAGACACACCCCTTTGTTACCTCCACTGAGACACATCTATAGACAGACACTTTTGACATGTCACTACTTTAACGCAAAAGCCCAACTCTGTGTCAACACAATACATACCCAATACATAGGAAAAACTGACAACCTCCTTTCCTCTCTTTTTTCAGAGCTTTGTATCATTTTTCATAACTCCTGCTTCTCACCATTTTTCCTACATGCTTCATGTCCTTTTCATTTGACATTAAAAATGCTGAAACTATAAATTTTTATATATCGGTCAAATTCAACAGCAGTTCAGTATTACAATATACAATATAATGTATATACAATATACAAGGCTTTTGGCCATTTCAATGAATTGATATTTATCAAAGTCAATATATTAAGGGGAAACGATATTTAAATTTTCATTTTTCTTATTAATCTGGGGTGACATGAACAAAAAAACAGAAAACACAACATAATAAAAAGAGACCCTGCGCTTCTGGTGCAAAGCCTCATTCACAAATGTGCAGTGTTCACTTTGTGTTCCTGCTTCAGGTCCATCATAACAAATAATTCCCACATGCTACAGAACCAAAATTAAATAACGATGCCTAGACGTCAAACATCAAACTATAAAAAAAAGAAAGAAAGTCCCCAAACATTCCTCAGAGCACTTCTGTAATCTCCATCTAGGATCAATCCCAAAGATACTGGGGGGAAAAGGAAAAACTTTTTTTTTTTAAGGTCATATTGGTTTGGGCAGGCTAAGGGGGCTATTTAGACATGTTTTAGCATCACAATGGCCTGCTGTTAACCACCTCATCCTCACAGAGGCATGCACACACACACACACACACACACACACACACCTTATAATTACAGGTAGTGCTGCATGATGATTTAGGGTTAAGGGCAAGGTTATCGTTCTGAAACACTTGACATGTGTTTTTAGGTTTAGTGAACAAGAGAGGGAAAAAGAAAAGACAGACAATATTGGAGGCAATCATGTGTCATCTTGGTTGTTCCTGTTAGTTGGTGATAGTTGGTGACAATGTTTTGCCTGTAGAAACTGGAGACATTGAGAGAAAACCTGACCTGGGCAAATTTCAAACACATAATAATAAAACAGTAATTACTAAATCCTAGTAGATTAGAGGAAGAAAATATTTTCAGTGTATGTGTATATTAAGATCTGTGATTTTTATTACAGTGCAGGAGCAAAGCTGGACTTTTGCCCATCTTCAAAAAAATTAGACCTGTTTCAGATATTATTTAAGATGACACAAATACTAATATGAGAAACAGTTTATATTGATAGTAGAGAGAATATACAGTGGGGTCCTAAAGTCTCAGAAAAAAATCCACACTTTTTTTTCAATTAAATTGGAAATAAACAGAAGAAGAACAGTGGAAATAAACAGATCTTATACACACACACATATACATATATATGTATGTATGTATGTGTGTATATATATATATATATAAATAAAGAAAGTATATGTATGTATATATATATATATATATATATATATATATATATATATATATATATATATATATATATATATACTGGGGGAATGTATATATAAAGAAAGTATATGTTCAATATCTTGAAAAAGATGTGTACTATTTCTAGGTCCTTATTTAAATGTAATCGAAGTTTGTTATATCGACTATGTTAACTGCTTTGTACACAAGGTCAGATTTGCCTATTCTATTAAAGCATTTGTTTAAATGACACACTGATGGACTTGATGTTAAATGGATCATATGGTTTTACACAAACTTGTGAAGTACATGCCAGCTTGAGTGCAGACTGTTATTAAAGCAAAGGGGGGACATACCAAATACTCTGAAATTCATGTAAATATTTAAAAGATTCTACTTTTCACTCAAGCTGATGTCAATAATATGGTTTAAACTGGTACTAAAAATTGAAAATCTCACAATCACTTATATTTTATATGTATAATTTGTTCAAATTTTACATAACTGTCATTTTACAATTTTTTCATTTTTGTAAATTAATGTGGCCTACCTAAAATTCCATTGTCTTAAAAAAAATAATATACATACTAAAAGGCTCTAAATTGCAGCACATGAAGAAAGGGTATTTTTTCCATAATGTAATTAAGTCAGAAGTTGATTAAGTCCAAGGTAAAATGCATTAAGAGCAGGTGAAATAAGGCCTACATTTAAATTGAGATTTCTAATATATGTAATAAACTACTGCCTCCTTAAATTGTAGGTTAAAATAAAATCTGAACCGAAAAATTCCCTAAATGTGAGGTATACGGCTTTAGCCGTTTGTTTAGAAGAGCAGCGCTGAACTATACAATTTCTTCAAAACAAATTACATACTTTGAAAAAATCTGCTACCGGGAACTTTTATAAATACTTACATATTCAAAGAAAATGTCTACTCTAACAAACAGCTTAAAAATGAAAGCATCGCCAACGGTTAATGAAAGAAAAAGAAGGGAAAATCACACACACCATCACTGTTCTCCCCGGGAAGTTTTCCGTGGTATTTACATTGGCCAACTAAAAAAATACATTAATTTACCTTCCTTTTAATGTTTTGTTTTTATAGAATGTATCGAATAAATCACTTTTATTAATTTCTCTGAGGTATTGCGTGGCCTTTGCCGGTTTAAATCTGAGAAGCGAGCAGAGCGGCGCGCGCTCACAGCTGTGTGGAGCAGGACGGAAAACTCCCAAACCTCTCTGTACTGGACACAGTGCACCCTGCAGTGTGCAAATCACTACATTACACTTTGATGTAGTGGGCATATCGAGAGCTGTTATTTGGGATTCAAGTTGTCAAATAGGCCTAGGTATTCTAACCAAACAGTGCAAATAAATTACATTAAAAAGAAAAAAATGCGAAAAACGAATGTAGGTTATGTATTTTATAATATAACAGACAAATGCAAGGACATGAATCTAAATATTCAATGCTGAATTTCTCTTGTATCTTTAGCAACTCATTTTACATGATACAAGTCAAACTTGCAAACATTTAAACATTTTCCGTGTTTATTTTTTAACCAGTTCCATATTTTAGAACAATTATAAGTGTAACTTAATATAAATATAAATATATCGATCGTTTAAATTAGATTGGGATTTGTTCGCGATGTGTGTGTGTGTGTGTGTGTGTGTGTGTGTGTGTGTGTGTGTGTGTGTGTGTGTGTGTGTGTGTTTAGGCCCCGGTCAAGTACTGAACGTAGAGGGGCACGTGAAGATCCTTCTGTAATCTGATGCCGTTGAAAATGTGCTCAGCCCCCCAAATCTGTCCGGGGAAAAAACCAACAGCATCTCTAATGACTGCACCAGTACAGGCCAAAGAGAGACCCGGCCCTTAACACTGGCTTTCCAGTTGACTTTCACACTAAATAAAGTAGTTTAATTAAAAAAATAATAATAATAAAAAAAGAAAGAAAGAATGAAAAAGATAAAAAAAAAAAGCAGGTAATCTGCGGGCGAGTTTATAAACACGAAGTTTTCACATTGTGCGTAACGTCACGAAACTACTCCATCTCACACGCACAGTGCAGAATTAAATACTGTACATCAAAACTTAGCACACAATGTCTATAGCGGTTCTCTCGGTATTGTACTTTGATCGTTACTTTATGCTAATTGACGTTTTGCGTGTCACATTTTCTCTAACGCTGTTCATTTTACCAAAAATTTTGTTTCACACTCACACACACTCACACACACTCACACACACACTCACACGAAGCAATCCAGCAGACAAAGCCACATTTTCTCAAACTTACGTTTCTGAATGCGGTTTTTCCTCTGTCGAAAATGTTTGAACTTTTCCGAACTTTCCGCCTCACTTTTTTCTTGCTTGTCCCAAATTTGCTGCTTTCGAGGCTTTCCGCTTGAACTGGACAGGAGTTAGCCGACTTTTCTTGTCTTGGTCCTCCCCCCCCTTTCTTCTCCGGGACCCTTCGAGTAGCGCACTAACGTTTACAACTTTCTTTACATGCCTGCCAGAACATTAAAAACCAAAGCGCGCACGCGCACAGAGAGAGAGAGAGAGAGAGAGAGAGAGAGAGAGAGAGATTCCTAAAGCTTTATGCCAACAAAGAGTGTGATTTCGAGCGTTGTGGCTACTTTATGTGGCGTGTGCAACTCCAGCTGCCCTTTCCTTCGTCTGACTCCTCCCTCGGCGCGTACACACACGCACACACTAGCTCCTTTTCTACCCCGCTTTTTTCTCCCTTTTTCCTCTCTCCCTCTTTCCTCTCTCCCTCCTACACTTATCCTAGTTCAACCCTTGCTCCTGCCAGTGAATCCGGTCTTTAATGCACACCGTAAAAATTGTGTTTACGCTTCCCTAAAACTTCGAGACGCACATCCACAGAAAGAGGCATTCTTTTATAAACCAAAATGGGTTGCTGGTGCATGGAAAAACAATAAAATCATGACTTGTGCACGATAGTGGAATGCTACTCACTATAATAATGTTGTGACTATATACACTCTTTTGGATTTTTTTTAAATCAGATTTGATTCCAGTGCACATTCTGAAAATGGAATGGTGAATCTTATGTTCATTCCCACAAGGCTGATTATATCAAGCAGGTATCCAAATATTCCATACTTGGATAATTAAAAACAAAAAACAAAATCAAATATTACAGAAAAATGCTTGTATGTCAGTAAAGAAAGCAGAAAACACATACACACACACACACACACACACACACGTACATATACATATGTTTCTCAATGTTCAAATTGTTATACATACAACAGTTGACATTTTCTCCAATGCCATTAAATGTGACAATAATATAAAAAATAAAGAATTTCAGTTTTATTTCTGCTGTTATCACATTTATATGTATTATAAATAGTCTATACATTATCCAGCAGTATCAACAATTATTTTGTATATGTTAAAATAATGTTTGCAGTTGTCAGAATCAGGAAATCCACCTAACATTATTATAATGTAAAGAAAGAAAGCATGTGACTTGATTGCATGTGTTTTTAAAGGAAA
This sequence comes from Noturus placidus, assembly GCA_022414735.1. Taxonomy (NCBI): domain Eukaryota; kingdom Metazoa; phylum Chordata; class Actinopteri; order Siluriformes; family Ictaluridae; genus Noturus; species Noturus placidus. The sequence continues at coordinate 74,006 of JAFFST010049809.1, forward strand.
AAACTGAATGAATGAGAATGAGAAATGCCTCGCATAACTAAAAACACATATATTCAAAGACAATACAATATTATTATGAACTTGGTAATGTATATTCACATGGATTTGCTTGAACAGGTCTAGGACAAACAAAAAAAATCATTCAATATATAAACTGGGTCTCCAGTGGAGGTTAGACATCAGTATACATTATCAATACATGGAGAAATTAGGCCGATAAGACATACCTTCTGTGCCCACCATCAAACAAGATGATGTCGGATAAAGCATGAAATCAAACTCTAATCCCATAATTTGTATTTCACTGTCACTGAGAACTCAGTTCAGTAGCAACTTCAGTAAGACTTCAACTCATTTATCTACATAAAGGTGGCACTTACATCTTAGTCAACATTGGAGGCACAAACAAAGGTATGATAATGATTGTATGCATCACATTCTTATGACTGACAAGACTTGTGTTTCCCTTTAAAGCTTGTACACATTGGTTTGGCATAGAAACACAATAATAGCTGTGTCAAGAATATCAGTAAGGGAAGAAAGTGGTTCAGCTTTTTTTTGTGGTGGGCCCACATTTTTAATCTACATTGTAAAAAGAAATCCTGTTAGATTTATTTTAAATAAATGAATAAATAAATAAATAAAATTGCCGCTGTAGTGTTCAGAAATTTACCATAACAAATTCAGCAGAAATGTATACTGGTTTACAATACTGGAAAGTTACTGTATAAAATATAGTAGGGATGCTTCTTTTTAACAGTATACTGTAATATTTCACAATTTAAGCCTGTTCTATTTACATGTAAATTTAATGGAAAATGCATTTCATATTGTATTATGTATGGGAATTCACTGTAGAGATGCTATATCATGAATATCATTTAAAAAAATCATGTGCATTTTATCAGCTTAAATCTGTTTGTTTAAATACATTTACTGTAAAAAAAAAAAAAACTATTAATTAATTTTAAGTACAGCATGCCTGTTTAATTAGAAATGACTCATCACCTGGGCTGTGGGGCCCATTGCACATTGCACCCACATGCACACTATGGGCATACTGTGGGCACAGATCTTGATTCTGGGCCCTGTGGGTCCTTAACAATAACAAAATTAGTTTGGTCCTATTTTGTACCTTCATTATACCACAGCATTACTATTAATGCATATGCAGAATAATCACACTTGTTGAAAGTAGTAGTAATAAAGTAAGACTAATTATAACTATTTAGAATACTTACATATTTTCACAGTCAGGTTAAAAGAAAAAATATAGAAATATAGAAAATATAGGAATTTGACTACAAAGTTGAGTATTTTGTTTCATTTGTGTAACAGATGTTTACTTTAAATTGTGCAACAATAACAATTTGTGACACATTACAATAGCAGTATTAAAACAGTAGCATAACATCAGGTTCTACTGGGCTTGAAGAACAGCTTGGTGACTCTGGTTCTGAAGATGGTGGATCATGATCCCTTCACAAATAGTCTGGCTGTCTTCATCGGAACACACGCCATCCAAGTTTGCAGCTGAAATACAAATCATTGTTACAAAAATCCATACATATTTTCACACAAAATGTTTGACAACTATTCATGAGTGAAGTTTTTAAAGAAAAGCCCGAACAATTCAGAGCTCTGGTAGACATGAAAATAGCACTGTACAACATAACAGAGCCATTAGACCTCATCACTATAGGGGACAAGAATTAATGACAAGAAATATTTTCTTGTCATATCTCACCCATCAGTGTTTTAAATTGTAAACCTGAGTGTCACATACAGAATATACAGTTATTTCACCTGTTGTCCTTACAGTATCTCACAAAAGTGAGTACACCCCTCATATTTTTGTAAATATTTGATTATATCTTTTCATGTGACAACACTGAAGAAATGACACTTTGCTACAATGTAAAATAGTGAGTGTACAGCTTGTGTAACAGTCTAAATTTGCTGTCCCCTCAAAATAACTCAACATACAGCCATTCATGTCTAAACCGCTGGCAACAAAAGTGAGTACACCCCTAAGTGAAAATGTCCAAATTGGGCCCAAAGTGTCAATATTATGTGTGGCCACCATTTTTTTCCAACACTGCCTTAACCCTCTTGAGCATGGAGTTCACCAGAGCTTCACAGGTTGCCACTGGAGTCCTTTTCCACTCCTCCATGACAACATCGCGGAGCTGGTGGATTTTAGAGACATTGTGCTCCTCCACCTTCCGTTTGAGGATGCCCCACAGATGCTCAATAGGGTTTAGGTCTGGAGACATGCTTGGCTAGTCTATCACCTTCACCCTCAGCTTCTTTAGCAAGGCGGTGGTTGTCTTAGAGGTGTGTTTGGGGTCGTTATCATGCTGGAATACTGCATACTGATCATGCTCTGCTTCAGTATGAAAAAAGCTGTACACTCACTACTTTTAGTGTTGTCACGTGAAAAGATATAATCAAATATTCACAAAAATGTGAGGTGTGTACTCACTTTGTGAGATACTGTATGTTACTGTGCCTAAGTTTTGGTAACCTGCTGAAAAGGGCTGGGAGCTTGACTCTCCCTCATTCTCTCTCTCTTCTCACACTTATTCTCTCCCTCAATCTCTCACTCCTCTCACACTGACTGCTCTCTCTCTCAGCAACAGGAAGCCTGGGCTTCTTTTTAGTCAGAAACCATAGAATGACTTTCATCCTTTCTCTTCATGTTTTCTACTGCTACCAAACATTTTACTTAAAAAATTCCATTGTACACAAATATTGTACACAAAAATGCTCATTTAGCTTCTCTGATTAACGTTATGCTGCATTCAAGTAAGAATTCTGTGTCGAAGTCTCCATGCACTTCCCAACTGCCACTAATATGGGACACAGGATTAGTTTTATTTACAACAATTAATGACTGTAGCTGTGTGGCATGATCAAACATTATATTTTTTATGTTTCAGCCACTATATTTTACTTCCCCAAACTGTGCAACTGTGAACTAATGTGTGAAACTTAACTAATTAGCCAGCCAGCTAGCTATCATCCAACGTTGTTTAGCCTAGGTAACTAGCTAATAAACTAACTAGTGTTGTTGTAGCTAACTTGCTTCCTAAGGTCAGACAAAGAGAAGTTAAGTGACAGCAACACTAATGTTTTTAAGACATTAGTTAACGCGTTGAATTATATTCTCAGCCAATGGAGTGCTCTGACATAGATCAGTGATGAGTGACAGGACAGGGGCACTTCAGCAGCCAATCAGATTTCAGCTGGTGCCAGTGCAATTTTCAACTGCAACACATTTGCATCTCTCTTATCTCTTATCTCTTTTTATTATTTCTATTCATTCTAATCTTTTAAATTTGAATTTAGTTTTTAATGCACAGTCTAAAGAGGAGCAGGCCAGGTTTCATTTCACTGCAAATTATATACTGTATATAATTGTGTATGAGACAAATAAATATCTTGAATCTTTAAAATGGCACAAGGTTGGTTGCGATGCAGTCTATTTACAATGTGACAAGACGTTTTTGAAGTAAACAAATCATTACACATATTGATGAAAACTCTTCAATTTACGTTACAGTCATTGTAATCTAAATAATCCTGTAATCTAAGTAATGGGAGAGATCAGGTCTAAAATTAAGTCCCATAGAAGTACATTCATATTCTTGGTAACCATATAATTGTGATTTATTGTAAACAATACAAGAAAAAAAATCATATTTCTAACAACATGCATCTCTATAAAATACAGTGATTTACTGTTTAGACTTTTTTTTGTGTACGTTACCGTTATAGGGTTTTCTGTTTTTATTTTTAAATTGTAAAATAATGCATTTTTTATAAGATAATAATGCAAAAAGTGTGAACTGTTCTTGTATTTACAATATCAGCTTTTAACTATTAATTAAATGGTAATTTCATGTTTTATAATTTAAAGGTTTTTTTTTTACCTTCGCTATTTACATTCTTTCGCCGTTAAAACCACAGACATTTTTACATTGTAGGTAAGTCTGGAAAATATCTGAATTAGCAAACTTTTTAATGATTTAACTTGTTGTTCTATTGCAGTGACACATATAGAGCTATTATGTTTCACTATGACTGGCTGTGCAAATTTTTTAAAAAGCTTGCACTATCTAACTCCTCTGTCACAGTTTTAACTTAACAGCATTCTTTGTGGGTTTGTTACATTTACGTGACCCCTCTGTCCTTAAATGAAGGACCACAAACTCCTGCATAATTTCTTGTTCTGCATAACTACCGGTATCAATAAAAATCTGAACCATTATAATATCTGATGAGTGAAATTGTGCAGTAGTATAACAACCAGCCAGCGATATTGGGTCTTATTCTGAAGGTCATGTTTTAGACTCAGAGATATTACCCCCGAAATGTTCATAACGCTAAGTAGTTATCTCCTCTTCAAAAACATTTTTTAATTAACAAGCATTTCCTTTGTAACTGATGTAACTAAACTCATTTTTAAATTATCGGGTAACCCATTCATTACTTGCTAAGAACTTCTTTATTTGGAAGTGGCGTACAGTTCTAATATGAAAAGGCAGAGGCCACAAATTTCTATCAAAGATCCTCACTGAACAGTTTGTCAAAACGGAAGGTATTCAGGCATTATTATTTTTTAAATTATTATTATTATTATTATTATTTGTTTTTGCTGTTGTTCTGTATTTGCTTTCACTCTTCATGTAAAAAAAAAACCTTAGTGATGACTATCTCAATGATGGCAAAGAGTGGTGTACCCAGCTTTTTAATCTGTTTATTTATGTCGCTCCTTGGTGCACAATAAATGGACAGAAAATATCTCTAATGCCTTTATAGTTTGTCTATCATTACAATTACACTGTATTATTTGAAAAACCTGTAACTTGACAGTGGTGATGTGAATCATCTTGAGATATAATTCATTAAGCCTGAATGAACTGCAAACATGTAACTGATCTCCGAGTTATGACTGGAGTTCAAGAGTTCAAGGTTGAGGACAAAATTGGGGTGGTATGGCTTGATACAATGGTGGCAGCTGTCATACTGAGCCAACTTACTGACATGACATGTTAATAGAGATAAACTGGTCATCCTGAACAAATTAATGACCCACAACTTCAGAAAATTGTTCCCTTACAGTGTTATGCCACTGGTGAATTCAGTGATACAGTAAATGTTGTGCAATGCAATGCACAGCCATGATCTGAGATCCCAATAATATGTGTGCAGGTGCACATCTGAGATTATAATAGAAGCTGTAATGTAATGGCTGGTATTTTTGTTTTGTTTTATTGTTTGGTATCAGTATCATACAATTACAATTTTAACAGCAAAATAAAGGAAGAAAGTATTCATATGTGCAAAGGATAATTTGACTAATTGTGTATCAAAAATAAATATTTTGCATCTTAAAAGAAAGCCTAGTTTATGTATTTATGGGTAAAATAAAATGTAAAAAATAGGTATGCCATTGTTTATTTTGTGAAAACAAAGGAACATTTTACACACTGTTATTGGGCAAGATAGTTGGAACTGACACTGAAGGTTTATCATGTTGTACCTCTAAGATCATAATGTTGTTCATGCAACATCTGTCCGGTTTTTTTAGACCATGTAATAAAGCTAGTAATTGATCGAAAGCTAGTTCAATGAGTTACACTGTTGTTGGTGTTCTAACATCATGAACCATGGGCCTCTTTACAAATTAGAGCACATTCTCCGTAGCCGTAGCCGTGGATATAATGATATTGTACAACCTATATGATTGGATATTGTCATTGATTTAATTGACTCATCCGTTAATTACATCCACTAATTAGTGACTAGGGTTTTTGATAAAACCATTTGAACACCACTGCAAATGTACAGTAAATATGGTATCATGGTATATTGTGTGTGCTCCCAGAGGTCCCTAACAGGTTCTGCTGGGTGAAATACTAGTTCCTATATTGTTGTTAATAGTGTTCACACTATCCATATTTGGTACATTTCTTTGTTATGCTAATTATTGGACACTCATTTTGAACTATGGATTATTTTTAATGTTTAGAAAAAGTAATCAAGTCAGACAGTTAAAATAAGTAAGTAAATAAATAAATAAATAAATAAAATAGTGTAGCAGCTGTAGAATTACAGTGACATAAAAATAAATAAATAAATAAATAGAAAAGCAAAAGCCATAGCATGAGATAATCTATTGCACACAACACACAATCACATTGTGAATATGCTCTTTCTATAACAACACATTTGATAAATGTTGCCACATGTTTAAATTAATCGATAAAATGTTGTAATATTTGTTTTGATCAATTCACACAGTACAGGTACTATAACTATAGTACTTTAATTAACATTTGTAAAATGTATGTGGTAGAATAATGCAGGGTTAATGTCGCTGTTACAGAGCGATAGCAAACAGGGTTCAATGCTCAGGTGGAGTTTAATCTTATTCAAGACATTGGAAATATATGCTCCACTCATATTTGATGTACAAAAACAAATTATCTTAATGTAACTCAATTCAATCACGTGAAACTGATGTACGTTTTTGAATAAAGAAAAATCACTGTGTGGACTTTTGTGTTCCCTTTAACTATTTTTTTTTAGTGAAATAGTGAAACTTTAAATCTAAGAAAATAATTAAATCTCAATTGGCATGAAAGAGGAAAATGAAATTAATTCAACCTTACTTTGAAGAAGAGCATTCATATTTAAACATTATGAAACACTTTCCACACTGAAGAAAAAAACCACTCATTAAATCAACACTCTCAGATGAACTGATTGTCGAACCCGAGTTGCTGGCATTCTACACCAAGGATGTTACCTCAGTGCTTTTATAACCCACACGTTGTAGCCACGTTAATTTACCTTTTTTAATACTATAGTTATTGTGCCTGTACTACGTGACTCGATCACTCTCAATTTACATAATTCAATCTTGTAATTAGAAACTTGTTTAAATTAGGTTTAGTATACGTTTTGATGAGAAAGTTTACATTTTTATGTGTATCTTATGTAATATTTTTTTCTGACCACATTTTAATTTAACTGACCACACAGTATGTGTTTCCATGCACCACCTGGTGGTTATTGTGTGAAGCACAACAAATGAATTTAAATTATAAAAGTGTGCCTGCAGGGTGCCACGTGTTCACATGTGACGAATCGCATGAAACCAGGTGAAAAAACGTGCATCCTTAAACGCCACATCTATGAAAACAAAACCTGCAGTCTTATCATGGATTTTTGTTTTGATTTATGTAATTGATTATATATAATTGTGTATGTGTGTAACACTATTGGTGCTAGCAAATAGAGAGGTTGATAAAGAAATGGTATTTTAGTCTGTCTCAGAGGAGGAGAAGAAAGGAGAGGAGAGTAAGGAGGAGTGAGGTGGATTGAAAATGGGTCGATCCCAAAAGTATTCTATCAAAGAGTAAGAAGACTGAGCTTTTGCCTAGAGGCAAGTAACCACTGGTCTCCCAAGAACATATTCCAAAGTCAACCTTGGACAGGCAAAGCACACATCAAAAGCAGCCATGGTGCTAAAGTGCTTATGGACAAGACAAAAAGGGATACAGGTTTTCCTTTGGCCTCCACAGAGCCCCAGATATCACCCCAATTAAATAACTCCTGCCCCACACAAAAGCTGACTCAGTGACTCACTATACATCTCTCTGTTGCACTTTTCCTCTTATTGTCTATTTCTTTCTCCTACCCCACACATGATCATTCACATATGCAAATATTTTTCAATATATAAATACTGACCAGCTGAAAGAAACAAGATAAATATGAATAAAATAGAAATTAAGAAGAAAAAGTAGCAACATTTGTATATATGGATATTCCAGAATTTTAACAGAGATCAAAATTGAATTTACATGAAGGTTTAAAAATAATTTCAGTTTACCATAGTGGCATTATTGTAATAAATACAATAAACAGGGTCTTATGAAGACAAATTCAGAAGACGTTGTGCAATGAAGATAATGTCAGAAATTAATAAGTAATAAAACATTTCGGACATGTTGCTTTTGGAAAATCAGCAATCGAGTGGGGTGATGCCATTACAAGCCCAAAGTTGATTATTTTCTAATAAGCGCACATACCATAATTTTATACTACAACAATTTGGAACTGATTATAATTTTTTTTTTCAATTATCAAAGATTGGCATAAAAAAATCTTAACAAGTGCTTGTGTTTTTTTCTTTTGAGTTCAAATTATGTGCTTTTGTTTATGTTTTTAAATTTGCCTTTGTTTTGGTTGTAGTCTTGTCTTCGCCCGTCCCTGTTTCTGCCCCTGTCCTTTCTGTTATCTAATTTGCCCTATGTCCTAATGTTACATATTCCCTGTTGCTTCTTTGTCTCTCACAAAGTATTATTGTGTATATGCCTCATTACGTCCAAGTCTTGTTTCTCTGTGTTACATGCTTAAACCTGTGCCTATGTTACCGTTCATGATTATGAATATGCCTATTATAACCCTACCTGTACCTTGACCCCTGCTTTTTATGACAGAAATTCTTGGATTGTCAAAAAAAAAAAAAAAAAAAAAAAAAAAATTGATTTTATATCCTGTTAGACAAGTTATAGCTATAAACAGCTATAAAAAAAAATTGGTACCTCACCAACATCTCTTTTATTCTCTCTCCCAGCTTGTCATGTTACCAGAAAACTGGAAAATGCAAACTCCTGTGTCCTGAAGACATTCCCATGATGGAAACCATAATGCACTAACACTACAGACTCCTTCCATAAATATTAATTAAATGACTCCTTACAGAAAGATTCATATGATTGTCTAATCCAGTGGTTCCCAAACTTTTCCAGGGCAAGGCCCCCCAAATGGCATTAACTTTTGACCGAGGCCCCCCTTTGGCAAGATGTCTTTAAAATTTTTATCAATTTGTATAGCGCTTTTTACAATGGTACATTGTCTCAAAGCAGCTTTTACAGAAATATCATTTTTACATTTACAAGCGACTTACTAATGAGACCACATTCACACACCAATGGTAGCAGAGCTGCCATGCAAGGTGCTAGCTTGCCATCGGAGGCAACTTAGGGTTCAGTGTCTTGCCCAAGGACACTTCGGCATGGGATCACCCGGGCCGGGATTCGAACCGCCAACCCCACGGTTAGTGGATTAGTGGACAACCCGCTCTACCGATTGAGCCACAACCGCCCTAAAACACATTAAAAATACAGACTTCTGAATATATCCCACTTTTTATTAATAATTACATCTTAAATATTTACATTACATTACATATAGTGTGTGTGTGTGTGTGTGTGTGTGTGTGTGTGTGTAGTTGTCTGAGAGTGAGAATTTATTTTTGACACCAAATTGTTGAGGCCTCCCTGGCGCCCCCTGGCGGCCCCCAATTGGGCCGCGGCCCCCACTTTGAAAACCACTGGTCTAATCAATTTTGGGATGCATCTGCCCATGGCCCAAAGGAAGCTCAGATACCACAGCCTGGATACCTCCACCCATCCAACTGCATACTTCTCATACTTTGCTAGGAATCCAGCCTATCTCAAGGATCTCCACACAGCTCTCAGATGTTATAAATAACACTGCCAATCAATACTATACATTATACAGTCCCCTGTGAAACTATTGGAATGACAAGGCCCATAGATATGTTTGTGTTTGCTGTAGACTGAAGAAATTTTGGTTTGAGATCAAATGATGAATATTTGAGAGTTTTGAATTTCAGATTTTATTTCCTGGTATTTATATGTAGATGTGTTAAACAATATAGAAAATAGCACATTTTGTATCAGACCACAATTTCTAGGTGAGCAAAAAATATTGGAACATAATGAGTCTTTATCGATCACATATTCATTACAGCACAGTGAAATTCTTTTCTTTGCATACCCCAACATGTCAGTAGGTTGGGGTCAAAGTGCAGGGTCAGCTATGATACAGCGCCCCTGGAACAGAGAGGGTCAAGGGCCCAACAGTGGCAGCCGCAGTGCTGGGGCTTGATCCCCAACCTTCCAATCAGAACCCAGAGCCTTAAGTGCCAAACCATCACTGCCCCCATGTGTGACAACATGTGACTGACAGGTATTTCATGTTACCCAGTTGTGTCCTGTTAGTCATTGTTTAAACAATAAATAGCTCTGAACACCTTCTTTTGGTTTCAGCCTTCAGTTTCAACTGTGAAGACTGCATTTGTTGTTTTGAATGGATAATATGAAGATCAGAGAGCTGTCTATGGGAGAAAAGCAAGCCATCTTGAAGCTGAGAAAAGAAGCAAATCTATAAGAGGCATTGCAAAAACATTAGGCTTAGCCAAAACAACAAGGAATGTCCTGAAAAAGAGAGAAACCACTGCTGTACTGAGCAAAAGAAACAGTCAGTGACTTCCTCAATAACCTTTACAGGCAGGGGTGAAGGTATCACAATCCACCATTTGACAAAGACTCAGAGAGCAGAAATATAGAGGCCATGCCACAATATGCAAACCACTTGTCATTAGCGAGAATTGGAAAGCCAGATTCCAAATACAGATATGAGCTACAACAGTTCTGGAATCAAGATTAACCTCTACCAAAGTATGGAGAAAAAAGGGACCTGCTTATGATCTAAAACATAGAAGCTCATCTGTGAAACATGGTGGAGGTAGCTTTGGCTTGCATGGCTGCTTCTAGAACAGGCTCACTGATCTTTATTGAAGATGTAACTGCAGGAGGGTAGCAGCAGAATGAATCCAGAAGTGTACAGGAACATTTTGTATGTCAGTTTACAGAGAAATGCATCCAAATAGGGATGAACTTTAACATGCAGCAAGACAATGATCCAAAACACACTGCCAACTCAGCAAAGAGTTTCCCCGCCCCAACCCCCTGAAACAAACAACAATTAAAAGAGGCTGTGTTAAAAGCCTAGAAAAGCATCAGAAAAAAGAACCAGCAATTTGGTGGTCAGTGAGTCACAGACTTAATGCAGCTATTGCAAGAAATAGATATCAAACAAATAATATTATTATAATTGTTATTTACTTAAATAAATAATCTGTTCCTTATCTGTTCCTATAATTTTTGATCCTTTACTTGCATAAAAATTGGGTTGCCTGATACAAAAGTTTCTATATTTTATGTTGTTCATCTAGATATAAATAGTAAATATTAGGAAATAAAAACTGAAATCGCAAACTGTAGTCTCATATCCATCATTTGAACTCAAACCCAAATGTCTTTGTTGTATAGCACAAAAACTGAATTGGCCTTGCCATTATAATTGTTTTGGCAGGGACTGTTTAATCTCAATACACAGCGACATATGAGATGCTATCCATGAGAAGTTGAAACATTGCTGGGACTTCAAACAAACATAATAGAAAACTGGTGTAATCCTAATAGAGTGGATTTTTTTACTCAGGACACTGGAACCCTTAGTTGAATCCAGTGTAGAATAAAAGCAGGTCATCAATGTTCAGCATTGGCTATTTATCAGATTTTGGCACAGCACAAAAATGAACCAACCTGCTGGCCTTGGGCACAAGACCACAGGGCTGCTACAATCACTGTGGGAACCCTTTGATTAGTCCCATGTCAATCATAGCCTTGAGTTCATCCCAAAGTACTTTTTTATGCTCAGGTAAATAACAGAGCTTGCAGCATACAAACACACTTCATCTGACGCATCTCAGAGTGCTCTATGCACTCATCATAGAGCCTCATCCGAGTGCTTCATGAGATTTGTGTGACTGGGTAGAAGGAAAACATGTCAGAAAATTCCTCCTGAAACTTGTGCTCTCTGGGACAGAGAGTGGTGGTCTCCAATGGGAACCATACACCTCTGTTTACCTCTGATCCCAGACCCCCCCCCCACTTGGAAACCACCTCTCTCCTTGTTACAGTACCTCCCCTCAGTTCCAAGCCTACTGCTGCTGCATGCTGGGCCCACATGGCATATCTGCAGGTGAAGCCATCAGTGTTCCCATGCTGGACCCCTGCCCGGTGTTGCACCTGAAATTAAAAGTCTTGCAATGAAAGAAACCCTTGAGTTACCCTGGTGTTGATGTACTTTGCTTTCACCATACATTGCAGTATAGCATAGGCAGTCACCAGAGTGAAGTACCGGCCTGCCAGGTAGTAGTGGAGCTCCTTGATGGACCACTTTATCGCAAGAGCTTCCTATTTGACAGCGGCATATAACGGGGGTAAGCTTTCGGCTGATGTACAGGACCAGGTCTTCTTCGCCATCGACTGTTTGTGAAAGGACAGCGCCCAGCCCTGTATCTGGTGCGTCTGTGTGGACTGCAAATTAAATTTAAATATAGGGTTTTGTTGTACTGTGGAGCTGGTGAGTGCAACTTTCAGGGCCTGGAACACCTTCTTTGCTTCCTTGCTCTGACCACTGTAGCCGTTTTGGTTGTTCTTTTCTTGTTAGATCTGAGAGGGAGAGGCTATAGAGGAGAAGTTAGGTACAAACTGTATATGCAAGCCCAAAAGGCACCTGACTGTTTCTTTGAGGTAGGCTGTGGATAACCTTTGACTGCTGCCTTTTTTTTTTTGTCCTGATATTTTAGCAGGCACCAGCTGATGCAGTATCCAAGGTACTGTGCTTCAGTCAGCCCCAGGTGGTATTTCATTGAGTTGGCCATCAACTCAATGAAATACCAGAGCTCTTCCAGGATCTCCCAAGGTGAAACAAATGGTCTGCCTATGTGGAGGAGTGGATGAAAACATCGTCCAGGTATTCTGCCACATATGGGCAGTGGGAATGTAGGACGATGTCCACGAGGTGCTGGAATGTCACTGGGCTCCATGGAGGCCAAAAGGGAGAACCCGGTACTGTCAGTGGCCATGGGTGATGCTAAGCACCCTATTTGGTTTTGCCTCTGGGGCAAGTGCTTCCTGCCAATATCCTGTTGTGAGGTCCAGAGTGGAGATGAACTGGGCTCTTTCCAGTTGTTCAAAGTCTGAAACCTGATTGAGCCTCCACAAGTCATTATAAATGCTGCTGTCAGTTTTTAGCAAAACCACAACAGGACTAGACCAGGGGCTGGTAGATTCCTCCATGATTCCGTCTTTGAGCATACAGCTGACCTCCTCCTCAATAGCCTGCCAGTGGGCCTCCAGGACACGGGACACTCCAGATCTCATGGTGCAACATCAAAGCTGTGGAGGAAAAAACATCCGCAAATTTGTCCACCAGCTCCGTGTGGGGTTGAGATTTTCTCCTCTGTAGACCAAGTTATGCTCAATGGGATTTGTAGAGAGGGTAGCAAACGTAGATACCACTGGAGCTGGTTCAACCCATTTTTCAGTAAGTTTACGTGTTATGTTTGTGTGTCTGTGCGCTTACCGGGCTGTCATAGGTGGTAATTGACTGGGCCCACTTTCTCAAGGCCTGTACACGGGCCTTGCCATTATGCCAGAAATTTACAAGAGGCATTGGGGAGCAGGAGAAGCACCTGCTCACCTGGCTGGAACTCCCATGGTTGCGCAGGTCAGTTATAGGCTCTTTGTTGTTCTCGATGAGTGGCCTCCATATGCTCTTTGACGATCAGTGCTACTCAGTCGATTCACTCCTGCAGGTCTTGGACAAAGTCAATGACCGAGAAGAATGGCGAGAGCTACTCTTCCCATTCGTCCTGGGGTTGCATCTAACAATCCTCAAGGGTGCCGTCCAAAGAGCAGCTCGAATGGTGTGAATCCAGTGGGTGCCTGAGGGCTCTCTCGCATGGTGAAGAGGACGTATGGTAGGAGGAGGTCCCAGTTTCTTCCTTCCTCATCCACCACCCATTTCAGCATCCGTTTAAGGGTTTGGTTGAAGTGCTCCACTAATCCATCTGTCTGCTGGTGGTAGATGAAGGTCTTCAGGTGCTTCACCTGCAACAGCCTGCACAGATCAATCATTAGTTGTGAGATGAATGGCATACGTTGGTCAGTCAAGATATCCTTTGGGATCCCCACATGGCTGAACAGGAGCATGAGTTCCTTGGCGATGCTGTGGGAGGTGGCTTTCCGAAGTGGCACTGCCTCTGGGTATATGGTGGCATAATCTATGATCACGAGGATATACTCATGACCCCTGGTTGACTTTGGTAGTGGCCCCACGAGGACCATGCTGATTTAAAAGGGTATGCCAATGATGGGGAGGGGAATCAGAAAGCCTGTGCTGGCTTCTCGGGAGCAGTTCTCTGGCACTGGGGGCAATGCTGATAGAAAATTTTACCTCTGCATCCATTCTAGACCACAGGAAGCAATCCTTCAGCTTTTCCAGTATGTTATTTACCCCAAAGTGGCTGCCAAGTGGGTGGGCGTGAGCCAGGTGCATGAGGATCTGTGCTTAGTCTTGGGGACTACTATGAGGTTGCAAGGACAGTCATGTCGCTCTGAGTGGAAGCATAGCAGTTCTACTTGTACCAGGAAGTAGGCCACTAGCAGGTTTTGTTCTGGATTTTGATTTATCTTCTGGATTGTATGCACCTGGGCCCAGCATTGTTTTCGGCAGTTGTCTTCCTTCTTTTCCTGTCCAAAGTGACCTGTTGAAGCACAGCAGAAACAGGATTAGTTTGTGTGTGCTTCTGACCTTCTGAGGCAGATGTGGCATCCCCTTCTCCCTGGGCCATGCAGGCACACTGGACCCATGTTGTAGTTGTTGGTTTCCTCTGCCATTGTCTCACCCTGGTGGCTGTGTGGCTCAGAGCATGGGGAAAACCTGGCCAGTCCCTCCCAAGGAGCAGTGGGACTGGTAGCTCTGGGATTAGGCCTATAAAGAGAGCCCATTCCCAGATTGGCTCTGAATTTGACCTTTTCTGCCGGTACCTCCCTAACATCTCCATGAATGCAGCCACATGAATGTTCAGCCATTGTGGGATCCCAAAGGACATCTGTTTATTTTAACTGTTAGGGTGGGTGTTTTGGGTGGGTTTGTGGCATGCAGTGTGCAGCCAGGCAGCCAGGGGTTGTTTAGCCATTCTGAGGGGTTTGGGTAAGGCTCGGTGGGCACGTCCCAGGGTGTTCCATAGGTGGGACTGCTTTTTTCTTCCCTTCTTCCCCATAGGGGTTTTTTCCAGGATGGTGATGTGGAGAGCTTCATTGGGGAGCTGTTTTGGTGTATTTCCAGCTTTCCCTGCCGATGTCCAAGGTGCTCATGGCAAATTCTATGACCTCTCTCGTCTCTCGGGGGGTCTTGGAGGGGTCGGAGCATGGGCCGTCAGCTGCTAGAGAAGAGAGGTGAGACCCAGGGGAGCCCAGTGGAAGACCAGCTGTCAGCCAACAGTTACAATCACATATAATCAAAACCTTTAGTGGCTCAGTCCGGGAGAGTGGGAAGAAGCGAACAGAGGCAGCACACATGTACACGCACATGCACATGCACATGCACACACACACACACAAACATGCTAACACAATCATACTAACACACAAACAAACACACACTCTCTCTCTACGCACACACTTTCTCTTATGTTCTGTTACAAAATCTGTTATTTTGTTATCTATTGTCTTGTGTAAATGCAGATGCTGACAAGTTTGTTTGATTAACGTTGTGAAACGACAGTAAACTGTTGGAAAAATGTTTATTTTTGGGGTGTGTGTGAGATTTTGTGTTGAAAATGACAGGTTCTGTGTTATTGTACCAATTACAGGACTGGGATATGCCCCTCTTCTTGAACCCAGGTTTTATATCATATAAACAGAACAGAGACTTTCAAGGAGATGTGTGATTTACAGTTCTTCGTGTAATCTGAGATCCAGGATTTTCACTTCATTTCAGCTCCAAAGTAACTAGAAACTTGTACTTTAGTAGTTTTCTCATTGGATGCTTTATTACTCTATTATTATTCTTACTAAAGTAATTATAAACATTATTAAGTTTACTGTTGCTTGAATAATTATTTTCATATGTAGTTTTACTTCTACTTGAGTAAAACATTTGACTACTCTACCCACCTCTGTTCTTTAGCCTGGTGCAATTTTTTTCTGGATCTGACCTTCCCTAATTGTGTGTCTCCCAATGCAATGCGTGGAATCAGGTTTTGCTGGACTGAGGTCTGTTTACCACCTGAGTCCACCAAGGAATAATATGTACTCCCTTTGATACTCAGTGGTATTTGGTATGTTCCTGCTCAATCACAGGAGGCCTAAGGAGTGTCAGGGATCTGGACATCAGTTCCAAATGCCTGGCTTCTCAACTGCCCCAGAAAACCTGCCTGGACTTTGCCCCAATCCTGGTGGACATCTCCTTATGTGGAGAGGGAGGGAGCAGGAGGAGACATTAAAGAGAAAGGAGAGGGATGGGAGGAAAAGTGGGGTGAATACCAGGTCTGGGGTAACTCTAAACCTAGGATTTAAAGGTTCAGGCCAGAGGTGGTAGCATTTTTTCCATCTCAGCTAGTAGCCTAAGTTTTGTTTTATGGAAGCTGAGGTAACTTACATGTAAATGTAAGAGATGATCAGAAAAAAGTTGGATTTATCAGTAAACTTGCCTCAGGTGTTATCACTGTTTGTAGGAGTACCAGACTGATAAAACTTTTCTAACTACACTGATTTGGTGTCGCTAACCAAAGGGAGGCACAGTTAAGCTATCATAATATGGGTTGAGCTGCTTTACTGCTATGCAAAGTACATTGTCTTTCTTTATGCTCTGTTCATATCATATTCACGTAAACTGTAATTCCATATAGACATTTACACACTTTCTTTTCGTGCTCAGCATAAGAGGATGCTAGTGATTCAGTTTCAATCTCATTACTGGATTAAAAAAACAGTGCATATCCATTTTCCCTCACACTGACTGTGTGAGCTAGCATTTGGCAGAATTGAGCCAATAAAGATTTGTCAGCCAATAAGACACAAATATTTCCACATATTTTCATGTAAACTCTGTGAAGACCTGAATTTAGCCTATTACCCAAAGACACTTAAAATTTAATCTAGAAACAGATACTCACATATTCAATTGGAGAAAAAAAAATAAGACACCAGCCATGAGTGAGGAAAAGCAGGGGTCCAGGTTTATTCTGTCCGTTCCACACCGTTGAGAGTCTCAAAAGTGATCTCCAAAAACCAGAGCTGAAGCTCTTCTATTTATACACTTTTCTTAGGGTCAGGATGACCCTTATCTGCAGGTGCAGCTCGCTGAAATACACAGAGTCAGAATGCTCTGACCTAGCCTCTTATCTGCAGATGCAGCTGGCTGACATACACAGGATCAGAAAGTTCTGAACTAGCTGGTACACACAGGATGAGAACGTACTGACCTAGCTGGTAGGACATTACATCATAATGTGACCAGCCTCAAACTTGGTCCCCCTCGTGGTTATTTAATGTATTTTTTATACATTACATTTCCCCTTCTGAGGCTATGAATCCATCCATCCATCCATCCATCTTCAACCGCTTACTCCTTTTCAGGGTCACAGAATCCTCACAAGTATATTTGTATATATTGTTTTGAATATATACAAATATACAATATATTTTTCGTTAGTATGAGTGGCTAATACCAGTAAATTGTTGTGGTTGAAAAGTACTTATAATAAACAACAAGGGTCACAGACAGACTGACCAAGCATGAACATCATATCGAGGTGTAAATAGCGTGTGTTTAGATCCAAATCCAGCCTCTCAATTAAAGGAGAGAAGGTGAAAAATTTGCACTCACAAAAGATAAAACAAAGCACAGCACTCACACATAACGGACACACACACACACACACACACACACACACTACAGTCAAGGACATACGTGCAGGCTGAAACAAAAACATGAACACACACACAGAGGCCTATGCCAAGCACACACATACAGTAGTAAAACAGATCATTATAAGAATAAAAAAAGAGTATTAAGATATTATAAGGATAATTTAATGATAATATAAAGTATGGAATACAAAAAAAAGGGGCTGAACACTTGCAAACAGTACAACGATATTTAAAACAGAAATATAGAACAAATAAATTATAAAATCAGAAATACAGCATAATGGGATCAGAGACGAGGAATCTTGTCTCAATAATGAAGTAGAAAGATACAGACACCTTAATATTAAGAGGACACTAAAAGCCCCACTATAAAGAAAAGAACTGGGTAAAAGTGCACTCACGTGATTAAGGCCTCAAATTGTTTTGTTTCAAGAATTGTTTACTATTCCGCATGTAATTCGAATAAGGCTCTTTTCAAAACACTATGGTGTCGCGATAAACTACTTTTCAAAACACTATGGTGTAGGCCTAAAAAAGGGGCGGTATATAAGAACTCCCGTTTCTATGCTGATTGGAATTTCGACTGAGAATTCTCATTTGAGTGGATTTCGGATGGTGGAACAGAACGAATAAACTTGGACCCTTGCTTTTTTCCCCTCACCCACTGGCCTGGTGTCTTATTCTTTTCTGTCTCCAAATTGAATATGTGAGTATCTTTTTCTAGATGAATTTCTAAGTGTTTTTGGGTAATAGGATAAATTCGTTTCGACATTTGGCACCCCAGATGGGACTGGATTTTGGCCCATATGTCTGTACTCTCTTTTTGGGACCTCTTTCTATTGCAACAGATAGGCCATTTAGGAGAAATGAGGTTCACAGACACTCGTTATCTCAAAGTTCTGTCTTAGTGATCTGTCACATTGAGTAAAGCCCCGAGCTGGGAGGGCAGCCTAACTTGGTCTCCAAAAGAACCTTGAGTGGATGAGGAAAGAGGTAAGAGAAATGAAAACTGATTTTGTTACTGTATATAAGGTTTATGTATATAATCATGTGTTAAGTAAGGAAGAAAAGTCCTGCAATACTGCTGGCTAGTGCCAGGGCCGTGATAGAGAGCAGGTGAAGTGAGGCTGCAAAACCCCAGATACCGGCCACGGGAGGTGGCGGCTGAATTTGGTGGGGTCCCCTAATACCACTGGAAGGAAGATTCCAGGGTTGCGGATAGAGAGAGGTAAAAAGTAGAAAATCCTGGTCCCAGGTTTAGAGGTGTTTAAGTGTGAGAGCCTGCATGTGTGAAGCGCTTTGGAAAGGAAAAAGTAAATGTGTGTGTATTGTTTGGGGCAAAAAAAAAAGCCTGTGTGTGTGACCCTGAGAGATACGGCACTGTGGGAGATATTTAATTATTTTATTTAAACATGAGGTTTGGTTTAGTTTGTGTTGTTTCTATTTTTTGTGCATTAGTATACAGGGTATTAAAAGAAGTTTTTAATTGAAAAGGCATTTGATGTAAAGGGAAAGGTGATTTCTCTAACTCAGTAAAGTTTGTGGTTGAATTTAAAGTTGTCACAACTCAAAACATGATTAATGTTTTGCAAAACTGTCTGTGTGGTTCACCTAAGAGTGTTATATTTGTTTATTGTACAGTTTTATATTCAGATTGTGTACATGGCTGGTCAGAGGTATGTGCTCCAAACCATTCTTTTTATTTTAATTTCGTTGGTTTGAAACTCAGGGAAAAAGTTTTGAATTCCACGATAATGTTCTAAAACAAGAAACACAGAGTGCAAAGGAAGAGCAGAAGGAGAGGGCGCATACGAGATATTTTTTTTCCTTTCTACAATCCTTTATTTATCAAAATTCACACTACAGTGTAAAGTCAAAGTGTCTCAGTATATGAATAAATAGTTAAACATATTTCTGTAAAAGTTACCATTATTAACTTACCACCAAAGATCTGAAAGGTGGATCCAGGGTTTCTTCTCTCTGTGCCTGGCTCTGTACAGGGAACTGAAGGAGGACATGAGCAATGTGTCCTTATCAGGCTAAGCCAAAACATTCCCTCTGTTGAGTTAACCAATCGTTTTTAAAGAGTGTTGACAACTGTATTAGATCTGCAGTCCAGCCGTGGAGTGAGTGTGATGGGGTTGGAATAGGTTAAGTTTTGAATAGATTAAGCAAAATAGTTGTGTGAATATACAAATATATAGTATATACGGTGTGTTAAGGATATATGGATTCACAATCTGAGTGAAGATCTTGCTGTGAGTGTTCGGTAAATTGGATGCGTGTGTGTGAAATGGTGGTGTGTAGTCCATGGCAGCCAACCATGTTTGTAGGCTGCAGAGCAGGATGGGAAATGTAGTTTGTGACATATACACATTAGATATATTTAAAATAAAAGGAACATAATTGGTTTTATATTTTTTTATTGATTCTCATACACATTTCAGAGTACAACAAAATACATCAATACAGAATCAACATTTTTACCCCAGTAACAGCCCCTCCCACCCCGCCCAAGAATGTTTACATATGATACTTTTTTACATATATGTTTACAAATACATATTTTTTATTAAAAGGAACACAATTAAAGGTGTCAGGTATTGAAGGGTCTGAGTGATAATGTGAGTGTCTATCATTTAAGATAAACAATATTGTTGTACTCATGAAGAAAACAAATTCAACAGGTTGTTTTGAATAAAAATTAGTGGGATAAAAGAGAATAGAGAATGGTAAATACATGTTTAGGGGCGCACGGTGGCTTAGTGGTTAGCACGTTCGCCTCACACCTCCAGGGTCCGGGGTTCGAGTCCCGCCAGGGCCATGTGTGTGCGGAGTTTGCATGTTCTCCCCGTGTGTCGGGGGTTTCCTCCGGGTACTCCGGTTTCCTCCCCCAGTCCAAAGACATGCATGGTAGGCTGATTGGCGTGTCTAAAGTGTCCGT